>CM074439.1:11564559-11754559 GCA_037101425.1 Elopichthys bambusa | reverse complement strand
TACATCAAGGGTTCAGGGTGTGAATAAGTATATTAAGTTTGTCCCTGTGACCACAACAGCTATGGCTACATCACTGTGATAAATAAATGTAAATAAAAGTAAAAAGAGGTTTGTGATTACCACTGAATGCTGCAAAGACTGTAACTATTTAACACTTTCTCATTTTCGTCATATTCCTCAGATGTAATTTTACATGACTTGTCTTATAGACTGAGACTGTTGTTACACCAAATGTGGGGAACTCAGAAGAGAAGCACAATCCCACAACCCAGACATGTTCCCCAGGGCCCCCAGGACCAGCAGGACCTCCTGGCCCTCAGGTATGTGCTTCAAATGCTATGTAATATTGAGGACGAAACCATCGGTCTAAATTACACAGAAATCTCCAACTATGAAACAGATGCATTCACATACATTTTTGGCACAAAAACTTGCAAAATTTTAAAATAATTTAAAAACAATATATTTGTAATCAACACCTTCACAATGAGTGAAACATCATACAGCAATAATCTGTAGCTGTTTGAAGGCTAGGTAGA
This sequence comes from Elopichthys bambusa, assembly GCA_037101425.1. NCBI lineage: Eukaryota > Metazoa > Chordata > Actinopteri > Cypriniformes > Xenocyprididae > Elopichthys > Elopichthys bambusa. Next base: position 11,754,020 of record CM074439.1, on the reverse strand, counting down.
TTTTTTACACTGTTCGAATGGCAAACACTGTGAACAAGAGGTAGAGGGATATATGATAGACAGAAGGAAAAAAAAACTTGTTTAGATTCCTAGAAACATACTTTTTGGTTTTGAAAAACCTTTATACCATTTTCAAGAAAAAACTCTTTAAATCCAAATGAGCTGATGCTTCTTGCCAGCTTTCCAGAAGAGGGCAGAGCTTTAACAGCTCGCGCTTCGGTTGCTCAACAACAACAAAGCTGGAGAATCTCACGCAGCCAAAATGACGATTGTCAGTCTCACATTGTTCAAACCGGAGTTGGACACTGATGGAGAGACTCAGGAAGAAGTTACAACTTTTAGAATGCATCTGGACATTTCTGAATAGTTAGTGAATAAATGTATGTAGTTGCTGTGGAGGTGATTCAACTCCTCGACTAGCAGGTGTCGTCGTGTTAATCTTTTGTGCAAATCCAGCGTTGAATTGACCCTAGTTTGTGAAGCAGTCTGGTGTAAAATGACGGCATGGTAGCAACACTCTACTACAACAACTCTTCCTCTTCTCTAAAACAACCCAACATGGCCTCGCCCTCTTTTGTTGCCTTTTTTCAGGGGCAGGATTTATGTAAATTTTAAGGTTTGTGATGTCACCAACCCAGAAAGAAGCTCGTTGTAGTCCTTAAAAAGTGATTTCTGTAAAAGGAAATATGTCCCTTTGTATTGAACTTTGAGCATTGTAACTATGCAGATATTGTTTATGCTTAAACAGCAACAGTGAAATCATAATCAAGGACCCCTTTAAAAAACTGTCAAAGAAAATCATTAATTAGTAATTATTAATTAATCTTTATGCTATTGGGGAGTTGCACTACATAACATTTTACATACTTGAACTAACTTTGCAATTTAATAAAATAAAAAAAAGATAAAATTATCAGATTCTTAGACTTATTGACCTTGACCCACAGTAATCAGGGTCTGCAAAAGTTTTATAAATATAAATAAGTAGTAAAGCAAATAAAATATATATTTTAAAGAAATAGAATATTTATTTTCAAGAATTTCATTCTTTTAATAATGCTGCATTATGATATTGTCAATGAAGAGGTGAGGTGGATAAATAACAGGTGTTTTAACTTTATTAACACAAACAAAGAAGGTAGTCCAATATGAAAAACAGTCCACAGGAGAAAACCAACACAACAGCTTTATCAAGCAAATAGTATTGGACAATGAGTAGAAGTAAACTGAGGGCTTAAAAGGATTGGTTCACTTTCAAATGAAAATGACCCCAGAAAGCCTGTAGCTTTCTTCTTTCTGATGAACACAGTCAGAGATATATTAATAAATATCCTGACGCATCCAAGCTTTATAATGGCAGTGAGTGAGGTCAACGAGTATGAGCTGAAGAAAGTGTCTCCATCCATTATAAATGTACTCCACACGGCTCTGGGAGGTTAATAAAGGCCTTCTGAAGGGAAGCAGTGCGTTTGTGTAAAAAAAAAAAAAAAAAATCTATATTTAACAAGCTATGAAGTAAATTATCTAGCTTTTGCCGCCTTCCATATTCAAATTACGAAAAAACGGAACTGCCGTCATGTCAGTTAAGCTTTTTCCGTAAATTGAATAGGGAAGGCGTAGGACGTAGCGTAAGCTTTTTGAACTGCGAGAGATTTGCACTTTCTTCGTAAGTTGAATAAGGAAGGCGGTCTGGCGGAAACAAAATATTTTACTTCATAACTTGTTAACTATGGATATTTTTTTTACGCAAATGCATCGCTTCGCTTCAGAAGGCCTTTATTAACCCCCGTGTGGAGTAGCGTTTATGGATGGATGTGGATGGAAGCACTTTCTTCAGCTCATACTCATTTGGTAAAGCTGCCATTATAAAGCTCGGAATGCGTCAGGATATTTATTAATATTTCTCCGATTGTGTTTATCAGAAAGAAGAAAGTCATATACACCTAGGATGGCTTGAGGGTGAGTAAAGAAGCTTGGGGTAATTTTTATTTGAGAATGAACTAATCCTTTAAATACACAGGAGAAACAAACTGAACAAGAAACAGGTGCACAAAGCAATCAGTAACCATGACAACAAATACTGAATGAGAACTCAGGCAAATAGGAACAGGGAAAACCAAACTAAAACACAATGAAACTAAATATAACCCTTACAGATATCAGGACAAGTTCTATCACTGTGACATTCTCTTTTTTTTTTTTTTTTTTTTTTTTTTGCTTTTATGAATTTTAATTAAAAATTAAAAACATGATCATCATAGAAAAGATGTATTTGAGTCTATGTATTAATGTCATTTTTATGTATTTCTGAATAAATTAATAGATCTGAATTTTAAAAATTTTAGCGTCATGTCATTGACCCATGTTTAACAGATGTTAAAACTTAAATGTTAAGTATTTATTCAGAAATAATAACAACAGTCACATGCAAATTTGGATTGCGTAGTTGGTGAAAGTGCCTCAAGGAAGCAGAGTATTGGGTTGTCACAATGGTCAGTTCCAGCTCTGTAATTAGCCTCCATAACCCTCTCAGCATGTGAGACCCGTGTGAGTTCCCCAGACGTCTTTCTGTAGTGACACGGATGTGACCAGTTTGGCCCCCCACGACACAGCAGGCCATTAACGCTCCACATTTAGAGCAGATGGAAATAGACCTTTTTCCATTGCCAGCCTCTGCTCCATCATGCCATTCTTAGAAACAACCCCAAGAGAGACACTTGAAGCCCCAAGAGAGAGTTCACCCCTGCCTTGCAAGTTCACTCTGAATACAGTTTGATCCCTGTCATAGGTCATTAATTATGTGGTGAATATTATTGTGATTCTCGGCAAAGAACATTATAAATGCATCCTGTTGTAATACTGTAATTTGCAACAGCCATGATTTTTTTTTTTAAGTGTAATGCACTATGAGGAAGACATTCATGAGCACGTTTCCCCAAAAGTGTGACTCTGTGGCTTTGATCATTGTTTTGATTGCACGATCTGACACAGCAACATTGACAACAACCAATGACGTGAGTTTGGGGTGTTTTTGTTTCAAACAAGGCAGGGGGAGTGTTTGGAAAACCTGTTTGGAAACAGTTTGAAAATTCTGAAATGACTTACTCACGACAATAAGTTAGTCAAAATAAATGGTATAGATACTTTGGCTTTAAACAATGATATTAACTGAAATTGCAAGAGGTTTTTGATAAGGTTTTCGATGTTTGTGTTATGATCAGGGCCCTGCTGGACTGCCAGGACCAAAGGGACCAAAGGGAGATAAGGTATGACACATTCTTATGTAAATATACATATCTAAGTGATCCAATGAGTTCAGGAGAAAAATAAGATTGTATTATTATTATTATGGTAGCACTTTAGGTTACACTTTATTTTAAAGTGTCTTTGTTACAGTAATTATACATTTATGTACTGAGTAATATTAAGTAATTACATGTACTTACTATAGGGTTAGGATTAGGGTTTGGTTTGTTTTAGGGTTAATTGAATGTAATTATGCATCATTTATAGTTATTACTATATTGTATAGTTATTACTAACTACATGTAACATATGTAACAATGACACTGTAAAAGTAAGTGTTACCGCGCTTTATTTTACAGTCCTATGTAGCATGCACTGTAAAGAATTGTTGTAACTTGAAGTAAGTTACCTGGTTGCCTTCAAATTTTGAGTTCATTGAAATTAAAAATTTGAGTTAATGGCTAAAATTGAGTCAAAATTGTTTTAATTAACAGAGACTCAAAATATTGTGTTATCTGAACTACATTAATTATCTAAGTTGTTTTGATAAAAGAAAAAATGTTATAACAAATCATAAAAATAATTTTTTACAGTGTGTACATACTATGTACTTATACTATCCCTAAACCTACCACAAAACCTAACCTTAACCCATGTAGTTACCTTACATATAGTAATATAATATTTGATATTACATATAGTAATATAGTATTACTGTTATATATTACTTATATTACCTGATGTTACTTATATTACACATAACTGTAAAATAAGATGGAACCATTCTTCTTCTTCTTCTTCTTCTTCTATATTATTATTATATATTTATTATTTATATGTTCCTACATTAGCTTGTCATAAAAATGTTCTGGGTTTGGAACAAGTTAAGTTTTAATGAATGTCATCTGTGACATTCTGTCAGTTACTATAAACAATTATTTTCTCAGTTTGTAAAAACGAACAAAAATTGCATATCTCGGACTACAGACTTAATATGGTCATGACAGGAGTTTAAATTTAGCACAGACAATGCTGGCAAGCACATTCTGTCACAGTATTTTCGTTTTAACACCTATAATATTTAAGTTTTGTGGCTATGTTTTTTATACCATTAACATTTACACCTTACCCCGTAGACTTCTATTAAGTAAGTACATTACTGTAAACAAATTGTATGCTTGTTTTCCAAATTGAGGGATTGGTTAGAATAATTGGTAACACTTTATTTTACAGTGTCCTTGTTACACATTACATGTAGTTACTATAGTAATTACTATAAATTGTGAATGATTACATGCAGTTTACCTAAACCACATCCTAATCCTAACCCTACAGTAAGTTAATTATAGTTAATTATTCAAACTCAATACTTAAATGTATAGTTACACTGTAACACAGACACCTTAAAATAAAGTGTAACAGAATAATTTTCTGTGGTAATTATCATCATGCTACAGATGCTGTCAATTGCAACCTTGTGGATTCCTTTAATTCACATGGCAATCCCTGTCATGTTTTTAAAAGGATAGTTCATTCTCATGCCACAAATATGTATTACCTTCTTTCTTCTGTGGAACACATAAGAAGATATTTGAAACATGTCTCAGTGTTTTCTGTACAATGAAAGTTAATGTAGTACAATGTTGTTTTGGACCCCAATGATTTGCATTGTATGGGCAAAAGTCAGTGACACTATCAGAACAAGACTGTATATATTGTGTAACACACTGATGGACTGACTCTGTTCTTATTCCCTCCTCTCTGTTGCCAGGGTGAAATTGGAAGACCTGGACAAAAGGTGAGACTCACTGTCCTCTACTTTCCAATAAGTGGATTTGCTTAAAGAACAAGGAATGAAAGATACAGCACATACATAATGTGAGCTGGAGGGAATTCAAAGCAAGCGCAACCTTGACAGATACAATACACCGGTCACATGATTCCACGTGATCTTCTGTATGTATAAGCAGCAGAATGTTTAAACATCAGGGGACGCTTGTGGTCATCCTCATTATGTTCAATCCACAATGGAACATCCCCATGGCTCCTGTCCCACAAACACATTGTGGGCTTGTGTGGTTTCCTGGAAGGCATTTGGGACCAGTGTCAGTAATACCTACAGCTGGGCTGTGGGTAAACCGAGAAGCCACTAAACCACTGCGCAGGATTCTGGGTGTGCTGGTGCATTGTTTTACTCCAGACAAGCACTGAGAGTAGAGTGCTTCTGGTGTAGGAAGCTTTGCAGCATTGCATAGTAATTTAGCTTAGTGCTGGGGCAGCCCAATAAATCATTCGCTCTCCCACAATCCCCGGCTCCTGCCCTTAGCACATAATTTAATTAAAGCCAGGAGACTGATGGGGTTTGGTTTGGTTTAGTTTATTCTCTCTCTCTCTCTCTCTCTCTCTCTCTCCTGAAGCCTGTTTTGTCCCTCAGAGCACTCAGAAGACACGTTGGCCTCACCTTGTTCTTATTGCTGTGTTTGAGCAGCCAATCGTCTTTAAGTGTTAAACAGATTAGATTCTGGAAAACAAACGGAGGTCATAACACCTTGATAAAACTCAACAGAATCGTTAATATTACAGTACATTTGTGTTCTTTACATTTGGCCACATGCCTGCCTAAATTACATTTCTGATCTACTGTATCAGTGTTGTTAGCGTTGAAGGGTTAGTTCACCCAAAATGAAAATTCTGTCATTTATTACTCACCCTCATGTCGTTCCAAACCCATAAGACCTTTGTTCACCTTCGGAACATAAATTACGATATTTTTGATGAAATCCGAGAGCTCTCTGACCCCTCCATAGACAGCAATTTAATTACCACTTCAAGGCCCAAAAAGGTAGTAAAGACATCATTAAAACAGTCGACGTGACTACAGTGGTTCAACCTTAATGTTATGAAGTGACGAGAATACTTTTCGTATGCAAAAACAAACAAAAATAACGACTTTATTCAACAGTTTCTTCTCATCCCTGTCATTCTCCTATGCTGTTTATGTTGTATAGACTGTGTTCTACGACAAAACGGCGGCTCATTATTGGCCGGCTCCTGCGTCAGCATCACACGCATACGTCATGCTGCTCACATGTACAGTGTCGGCCAATACTGAGCCGCCATTTTGACATAGAACACGGAAGTGCTGCACTGTGTTTACAACAAGAACAGTGTAGGAGAATGACAGGGTAGAGAAGAAATTGTTGAATAAAGTCGTTATTTTTGTTTGTTTTCTGCGTACAAAAAGTATTCTTGTTGGTATACCTTAAAGTCAGCATGAAATGGAAGTTGCGATAGTCTTTTCTTTCCATATTCTGATGTATATATCTGAGTGAAGCGGCTTCACAAACAAGAAATGTTGGGCGGGTCCATCTGGAATTGATTGGATGGTTGTGGTTTGCTGTTGCTGTGATCCCATGTGAGTGACAGGTTGTCCTGCCCTCGCACTGAGAAAAACAAGATTTTGTTGCAAAAGGGAGGGGAAGTTATTTTGATTACAGATTACAAGAGCACAGGAATTTAAAAAAATAAAATAATGATGTGCATGGATAAATCATTTATAATAAATATTCCAATATGAAATATTCTATATAAAAACAAGAGCTGTCATTCTTGATTTCATGGTGACTTTACAAATCAAACAGCTCCCTGACTCCTTGATTGGTCAATACAGCATTCCATCTGTGCTAAAATCCATAATATGGAAAGTTCTGTTATATTAGGGCTATATTATCAAGCAGAAGGATGCTAATGAATTTGCTTAATAAAATTAAGTTTTAGTGAAAACTTGTCTTAATCAGTGTTGTGTCAGCCTATATAGTACCTTAAAATGTGTGCAAATCTTTGTGTGCAAGTTCTTGCTGTAAAATGGTAGCTAGATTCATAGCTTGTATGTGTTACAGGGGCGCACTGGCCCTCCTGGTCTTCCAGGGCGACAGGGACCAAGCGGATGGCAAGGACCAACTGGGCCTAAAGTGAGTAATTCATTCCATCTTCATGTGAACACAATTCCTGCTCTGAATCTCTTTACGGCAGACAGGAACATACATGAAGTAGATTCACATTTGCCCAGATGAAAAAGCAAATATTCTGTATCTCAAGATATTTTAGAATCTAAAACATCTTTTAATGTTTAGTAGACTAAAATGGGGTTTTTTTTTCACCTTCAAAAATCTGCAATATTTGTCTTTTTCCATAAAACTGTTTTATGTTTGACATACATTACCATTAAAAGATTTGGGGTCAGTAATGTTTTTGAAAGAATTCTCTTATGCTTACCAGAGCCGCATTTATTTGATCAATAATAATACAGTAAAAACAGTAATATAAAATATTATTACAATTTATTTTAATATATTTTGAAATGTAATGTATTCCTGTGATAGCAAACTGAAAAACTGAATTCTCAGCATCATTACTCCAGTCTTCAGTGTCACATGATCCATTCTAGTATGATGATTTGGTGCTCAAGAAACATTTATTATTATTTTTAATGTTGAAAACAGTTGTGCTGCTTAATATTGTTGTGGAAACCTTGAATACTTTGACGAATAAAAGTTTAAAAGCAACATTATTAAGTTGCACTTTTGATCAATTTAACACATTCTTACTGAATAAAAGTATTAATCGTACTTACCCCAAACTTTTGAACGGTAGTGTATACTTTATCTTCAAATCAGATCAAATTTGAAAGCAAAAAGTTGTCATAAATTGTAATAGACATCTACAGTACGACTGTCACAGGTTTCCCTGTGCATTTTGTGTTTCCAGACTTTTATTTTGTATTGTTTCATGCCTTTGGTTTTGTAGTTCTTTTGGTCCCCTTAGTTTCTCCCTCATCATTTGCACCTGTTGATGCTGCGTTCACGCCACTTCGTATTTACCGAAATCTTGAGATGATAACGTGACGTTATATTCAGAGCTGTTTTATGGAATTATGTGTTTCTGTGGCACCACTATCAACGCCTAAATGAATCTACAGTGGTCAGGTGGTATAGTGGCCACGTGGTACACTTGGGAGCTTTCAGAAAACTCCCAGCTTACAAGCTGTAATTACGAGCTCTACAAAGACATGGACGCTTTTTACAAGCTAGAATCACATAACTACAGGAATTACGAGGTGACGTGAACGCACTTTTAAACCTCAGTGGTTCCTGTGTTGTTTGTCAGTTGTTGTCCTTTGTTGAATGTCTTGTCATCCTCTGTTCCCTCACCCTCAGTTCTTCTCCTCTGATTCCTGGTTTCTGTTTCTGTGATTCCTGGTTTCTGTACCTTGTGCTTGGATTATTGTTTAACTAAATTAATCTGCGTTTAGATCCTACTCTTCGTCGTCTCTGAGTTTTGCCATTGTGACCGAACCATTGTAACTCCTACTGTATGTGTTTTAACAGGGGGAGAAAGGTGACCCTGGGCCGATGGGCATGCCAGGGGCAAGAGGACCAACTGGACCCAAGGTCTGGACAGTCTTAACTTCCTGAATTAGGACTGTTATAGTCATAATGCCCTTGTCATATGAGCACAGAATAATGTGCTCTGTGTGCTGAATGTTCATTTCTTTCATGCAGGGCTTTCCTGGATATAAAGGAGAAAAAGTGAGTTACCTCTTTGAACCCACTATAATTCATCATTCAATTCATTTTAATCCCTGTTGTTCATTTAATTATCCTTTTTATCTTCTAAATGGTTTAATATCACTGTTGTTTTGATGTTTTCCTACTAGGGCTCACAAGGTTTCAGAGGAGAAATTGGCTTAAAAGGTGACAAGGTAAGTTACCAGAGTACTTGTGTTACAATGCATTTTAATTGGTCTAAAACATACCGTAATCATTTTTTTTTTTTTTACAAAGACTGCATCTTTCTCTTTTTCAGGGATCAATTGGTCTTCCTGGAATGCTTGGCCAAAAGGTGCTGAAAATATTACTACATTTTTAGCCTTTCATTATATTACAGCATTGTACTATAGGAGTTTATGCTGGTTAACTGTGTATACTGTATTACATAATATATTTTATAAGTTATGGGACAATTAGTACTATTTATAATAATGCAGTGGTCTATTTTTTTTGGTAACACTTTACAATAAGGTCCCATTAGTTAACATTAGTTAATGTATTAATTAACATTAACAATAACAATGAGCAATACAATTGTTACAGTATTTATTTATCTTTGTTAATGTTAATTAATAAAATACAACTGTTCATTGTTAGTTTATGTTAGCTCAGGTCCATTAAATAATATTAACAGTAGGGATGCACGATATATTGGCCACCATCATTCCATTTTTAATGTTATCGTGTGCTTGGGACATGGCTTTTTGATTTGGAATCAGGCTCTCAAAAATTATATCAAAATTTGGAGTTAAATTTATCGATTATTGGCTTTAGAATATCGCTTATCAGTATCGGGCAAAATCTTAGTATCGGTGCATCCGTAATAAAGAGATATTACTTTTGATTTAATAATGTATTCGTAAATGCTGAAATTAACATTATAACATTATAAGACTTTCATTCATCTTCGGAACACAAATGAAGATCTTTTAAATGAAGTCTGAGAGATTTCTTTCCTTCCATTGACAGTCTACGCAACTACTAATTTGATGCTTCAAAAAGTTCATAAAGAGCTTGTAAAACTAATCCATATGAATTGAGAGTTTTAGTCGAAATTTTCTGAAGAGACTCGAACACTTTATATGATGAACAGATTAAATTTAGGATTTTATTCACATATAAGCATTGATCAATAAACATAAACAGAAGCTCAACCAAAACTGCTTGACGCGCAAGAACAAACCTCTTCCAGAAGCTTAATCGTGCTGTGTAACACACGAAAATGAACCTCACTGGTTCTCACAGGCTTCAAGCTAACATTCTTGGGCTTCCGTATACCACAACTGATCTGTGAGTTTATGAATGTTTATATGTAAATAAAGCCTAAATTCAATCTGTTCAGCATATAAAGTGATCATGTTTTCAGAAAATTTGGACTAAACTGTGCAATTCATACGGATTCGTTTTACGATCTCTATGAAATTTTTGAAGTGTGGAAGTGGTAGTTGCGTAGACTGTCAATGGAGGGACAGAAATCTCTCAGATTTTATTAAAATTTCTTCATTTGTCATTTTGAAGATGAATGAAAGACTTACGGGTTAGGAACGACATGAGGGTGAATTTTTAGGGTGAACTAACCCTTTAATATAGTAAAACAAGTATTATAAATTTTAAAATTCTTTCTCAGGGTGAAATGGGCCCAAAAGGAGAACCTGGAAGCTCAGGGAACAGGGGACCCACTGGCCGCCCAGGAAAAAGAGGAAAGCAGGTGATCCATCCTTAAACACGTAATAGCAACATGATGATAATGCAAAAGCATTGAAAATAAATGACTGTTACGATTGATTTCTGGTGCAGGGCTCAAAAGGTGACAGTGGTGCAATTGGACCCATGGGACCTGCAGGCCCTCAGGGGGCCCCTGGTCACCCTGGTCCTCCTGGTTTGCCCGCCTCAGGTATTATATTTACATACAAGTATCAGATCTCAAATCTCTTCTGGTCTCTGAGGAAGCATAGTTTCCTAGGGAAAACAATTACAGTACAGTTTGGGGTTGGGAAGTTTTTTTTTTTTTTCCTTTTTATGTTTTTGAAGGCTGCATTTATTTGATCTATATATATATATAATATTATATTGTTATTTATTCCTGTAAACGCTAAATTTTTAAAATAGTTTGAATAATGTTTTTATGTAAACCGTGATACATTTTTCCCCAGGATTTTTTAAACAAAATAAATTATTACTGTCAATTTTGATAAATTAAATATATCCTTGCTAAATAAAAGTATTAATTTCTTAAAAAAAAAAAAAAAAAAAAACTTGCTGACTCCAAACATGTTGTGGTGTATTTGTATGTGTATTGTATGGTACTTTGATACATCTTCTGAGTTGTATTTGTTAGTATAAGGATCACATGATGATATTGCAGCATTAGCTATTGCCATGTGCAGACGGTGAAGCAAATGGATCTTAAATCACTGCAGGAAATCCCACCACTGGTCTATTTAGCTTCAGAAGCAACCTGATCTCTGGCTGAAACAGGAGCCCCAAAGGTGACTGAAGCCATGACATCATGTCCTTAACTGATGGCCGGAGCGGCCAAGCTTCTCGTACAATCACAAACATTATGTCATCACTTTATTCACAGGACAGCTGCTGTCTTGTTTTGGTTTCTGTGCTTATTAACTCAATTGCTTACACTTCATGATAGATGAGGGCCAGGTTTAGTAGCTCTTAAAATTACTCCATTACTCTTGCATCACATGGAGGGACATTTATGTTGTTTACCTCTCCTCCAGGACTGTACATGGTAGGACAGAAAGGAGACAAGGGACAGCCTGGCATCCCAGGCCGCTGCGGGTGCAATGCCCCCTCGAGTGTCAACCCCTCCTTTGACCAGCACTTGCACCGTGGCATCTATCCCAGAGTGCCAGCGGTAAGCCACCAATGGCAGCACAGTTTTACAGACTACGCCTGAATATTACCAGATATCTGTGCACCTCACTGGATTGATTGTTTTTGCATTATATTCAATTTTAGGACCATAATTATTTTCCCAGTCCAACATTCAGACATCTGATGATATTTAATGTCTGTTGCAGATATTTGTGGTGAATAATGAACAGGAGCTGAACCGCCTTCAGACCGATAACGCTTTGGCATTCCGTAAAGATCAGAGGGCGCTTTACTTCAAAGACATTAATGGCTGGATGCCAATACAGGTACACATCAATAAACAAAATCCAAGTCATAAATAGTTAGTTGGCCTATTGTGTCTAGAACGCATGTTTTAGGTGCTCTAAAAGGTCACTTGTTATTTTAATTTTTTTACCTATTTTGTTTTTACTGGTTATATATATATATATATATATATATATATATATATATATATATATATATATATATATATATATATATATATATATATATATATATATATATATATTCACTTTAAATTATTTATTTAATATCTTTTTTTTATTTTTAAATTTGACTTATATGATCGCTTTAATATATTTTAATTTAATATTTTAAGTAGCCCTGTGATGTGACAAATTAAATTTTAAAATTACAAATATTCCAAGTAGTCTCTCAATTGAAGTTGTACAACCCGAATTCTGGAAAAGTTGGGACGTTTTTTAAATTTGAATAAAATGAAAAACTTTCAAATCCCAGAGACAATATTTTATTCACATAGATAACAAATGTTTAAACTGTGAAAATTTACAATTTTATGCACAAAATGAACTCACTTCAAATGTGATGCCTGCTACAGGTCTCAAAATAGTTGGGATGGTGTAGCATCTCCTTTTCTTTTGAAAACAGTTTGAAGACGTCTAGGCATCGAGGTTATGAGTTTCTGGAGTTTTGTTGGAATTTGGTCCCATTCTTGCCTTATATAGGTTTCCAGCTGCTGAAGAGTTTGTGGTCGTCTTTGACCTATTTTTCGTTTAATGATGCGCCAAATGTTCTCTATAGGTGAAAGATCTGGACTGCAGGCAGGCCAATTCAGCATCCGGACTCTTCTTCGACGAAGCCATGCTGTTGTAATAGCTGCAGTATGTGGTTTTGCATTGTCCTGCTGAAATACACAAGGCCTTCCCTAAAATAGACGTCGTCTGGAAACCTTTATATACCTTTCAGCATTCATAGTGCCTTCTAAAACATGCAAGCTGCCCATACTGTATACATCCCCATACGATCAGAGATGCTGGCTTTTGAACTGAACGCTGATAACACGCTGGAAGGTCTCCCTCCTCTTTAGCCCGGAGAACACGGCGTCCGTGATTTCCAACAAGAATGTCAAATTTGGACTTGTCTGACCATAGAACAATTTTCCACTTTGAAACAGTCCATTTTAAATGAGCCTTGGCCCACAGGACACGATGGCACTTCTGGACCATGTTCACATATGGCTTCCTTTTTGCATGATAGAGATTTAGTTGGCATCTGCAGATGGCATGGCGGATTGTGTTTACCGACAGTGGTTTCTGGAAGTATTCCTGGGCCCATTTAGTAATGTCATTGACACAATCATGCCGATGAGTGATGCAGTGTCGCCTGAGGGCCCAAAGACCATGGCATCCAATAAAGGTCTTCAGCCTTGTCCCTTATGCACAGAGATTTCTCCAGTTTCTCTGAATCTTTTGATGATGTTATGCACTGTAGATGATGAGATTTGCAAAACCTTTGCAATTTGAAGTTGAGGAACACTGTTTTCCATAATCTTTTTACGCACTCTTTCACAGATTGGAGAGCCTCTGCCCATCTTTACTTCTGAGAGACTCTGCCTCTCTAAGACATCCCTTTTATAGTTGCTAGATGTTCTCCCAGCTGAATATTTTCAAAATTTCTTGCTTTTTCAGCCATTTGTTGCCTCGTGACAACTTTTTTGAGACCTGTAGCAGGCATCAAATTTGAAATGAGCTCATTTAGTGGATGAAAGTGTAAAATTTCTCCATTTAAACATTTATGTTATCTATGTTTTATTGCGAATAAAATATTGGCTGATGTGATTTGAAAGTCTTTTAGTTTTAATTTTATTCAAATTTAAAAAAGTCCCAACTTTTCCGGAATTCGGGTTGTAAAACGGTATGCATAGTAATTATAAATGCATTAGTTAAAACATGGATTGTAGCATGTCAACATGACAACTTCCCAAACGTATTTAATGTCAACTATCAACTTACAGTCTGAATTGTTTTTGAAATTATTTTTGTTTTTAAAGTGCCCCTATTATGCTTTTTCATATATATTACCTTTGATGCAGTATGTAATATAGCTGTTTGTGAATGTAAAAGGTCTGCAGAGTTTTGAAGATCAAAGTGCACGACAAAAAGTTATTGTCTCCTAAAAGAAAGAATAAACTCTGAACTGTCGAAACGAGTCGTCAGCAAATCCAATCTCATTTCCTGTTACATACCAACGTAATAATGTGTCAGATTTGGATAATGGCAGTTTATGGTCTTCACTGGCTGCCAGCCATAGACTGTAGAAAAAGATGGACGACACAACTTCACTCTCTTGAGCCAGTGTGTCAATATGGCGCTGGCATCTTGAGTCTCGAGTCTGCGCATAGTGAACTTGGAGCCCGAGTCTGCGCAGTAGTGAGCGCGAAGTGGAGCCGTGATATCAAGGTCCCGCCCACACTCAGAGAAGCTGTCAATCTCAGCTGTCAATCATGATGTCACACCCCCGTTTTTATAGCATCAAATATCTAAAACCAAACGTTTTTAAAGAACGAACATGATAAAAACTGCCTAAAATGACAGAAACCGTCTTTGGAAAAAAATTTTTTAAAGTGTAATTTGATTGTTTAGTTTGTCTCACATCCCAATACATTTCATGGAGATGGCGGGGTTTTTGACCTATACTGCTTCCGTCCACCTGGGGGCGATCCAGACACTTTGGCTTCACTTTTCAGGACTCGTGTCTCGTTTGTTCAGGTCTCTTGCTGCCAGCGAAGATCGTCTACTTTGACCCGCCCTCAAGCACTGTAGATATAGCTGAGGCCTGGAAAAGAGAGGTTTGTGTTGTCGACATGTCGAGTAGACGCTGTCTTCAGTGCTGCAAATCCACTTTGCACGAATTTTAAAAGCATGAGGACTCGAGCTGGAATTGATACGGTAAAACCGGCACCATTGTTACTGTTCATATCTTTGTGTATTCAAGAGCTGAGGAAGCCTCCGGAGCTAAAATTCAGATATGGTAATAGGCGTTTTGTTTCTGACACACACTGTAAGCAGTCGGCCAATCACAACAGACTGGGCCATCTGACCAATCAGAGCATGGTAGGCTCTTGGAAAGGAAGAGTTTAGAGAGACCAAATCCTTTATCAAACCATTTCAGGTGATGCTGTATGTTATGAGAAACTTAAAGTGTTTTTTGACCTTGGATACCTATTGTAGGAGACCTAGAATAGAATAAAGGCACTTTAATAGTTTTACACACACAGTGATTTTAGTCTCCAAGGTCTGTAAAAGACTCTTTTATTCCAGTTAACACCCTTCCAGTCAATGGAGCGTGATCCTGACCAGGAGGGTTTCTGTGGGGACAGCATTGTGCAAGCTGAGAACGGAGAGGAGTGTGATGACGGAAATAAGGTGGTCACAGATGGCTGTGTCAGTAAGTATCAGGTTGAAACAGCAGCGTTCCAGCTGACAGCTTATTCCCAACAACATGCTGTAATGTGGTTTAATGTGGGAGCGAGTTCTAAAGTGGGAATGCAAGAATAATCGGGTCTGGTATAGCAAGTGAAGCCAAAAATAACACCTTAATTCAGGAGTCACCCAAACATATGCTCTCCTAATTCATTACACAGCACTCTGGAATACTTCATTCTGATTGGTCGATCACTACATTCTGCGGTCAAATATTTTTGTACAATGACCACTAAACTGCACAACTGGCTGTTGTCCCAGACATTCGATTTCATACACAGCTGTGCTAGCTTCGCATCTCTTGTATCACTCTGTGGTCTCTCTGTTCTCATTTAATAACATAATCTAACTTCATTCATTTTATTTGTTTTGTGTGCCTTGTAAAAAACTGGATAATCTACAGTTGGTATGTTTCTGCATTTATGACCAGCAGATTGTACATTATCTCTCACTGGAAAAAAAACTTAGTTAAAAGACAAATTACTTAAAAAACTTCCTATATACTTAATGGTGAAAAACTGTAATAGATCTAATGGAATTTTTCATGTAGTTTTACAGTAAAATACTGCTAAATATAAAGTTTTTGGAAGTAAAAAACAAATATTTACAGTGTTTTTTATTTATAGGTTTCTTAGTTTTTTGTTAACAGATATGTACATTAGAGATTTCTGTTATGCTGCATGTTGTTAAATTAATGTTTATTCCATTATTTTAGTGTAATGATTTTATGCATTTGTGTGTATGACACTGTGCATCTTCTATATACTAGTATTTCCCTCAGCTTGTGGAAAAGCTACTTGTGATGAACTTTGATTCAACTGCTGCTGTTTTTTTGTTTGTTTTTTACAGTACATTTCACAGTTTTTTTTTGGTTTTTTTTTACAGTGTATGTTTCTCCTTTTTTTTTTTCAGAGTGCAAACTTGCATATTGTGGGGATGGATATCGCTATGAAGAGGCAGAGGAGTGTGATGGAAAAGATTTTGGCTTTCACACATGCAGATCCTTTTTGCCTGGGTAAGACTGTTCAAGCCAATATAAAAAGAGTTTAACAAGGCTAAAATTAGATATTTATTGATCCCAAAGAGTTTGGGCGAACACAAAATATAAAATAATAATTTATTTTATTGGTCCCACTTTAAATTAGGTATCTTACAGTACATTGAAGTAATTGTCTGGTACAGTGTGATTATTGTGCTGATGTTTGTAAATCATTGTATTAAATTTTTTTTGCTGCTATTGAGGTGGTGGTTAGGTTTAAGAGTGGGTTAAGCGGTAGGGGTAGGGTCGTCAGTGTAATTATAGGTGTAAATATAGATGTAATTATAGAAATTAATTTCAGGTGTAAGTACATGTAGGTATTTTTTAAAATGTAAGTACAATGTAAAAACATGTATGTACATAAGTGGATTGTAGCTAATGATTCATTTAAATGTTAGTACCACTGTTGGGGAAAGTTACTTTGAAAAGTAATGCGTTACAGTATTGCATTACTCCCTAAAAAAAATTTAACTAAGTAAATGTGTTACATTACTTCTGCGTTACTTTTTCTCTAAGGCTTGATTGTTTGTTTTTTTTATAACAAACCAAACCAAAAGTGAAATTTATACCTGGACAGTAGAGGGCGCAGCTCAAACAAACCTCTTAGCTGTTCTGCCATTCTGGATTGCAGAAGAATAGGATGCAAGAACGTTCAACTCTTGCTTCAGCAATAAAAACTAGATAAACATCACATTTGTGTTTCATTTTTTAATGATTAAACACAGGAGAGCTGTCAGTCAATAAATAGGAAAACAAAGTAACGTGTCGAAAATTGAAAAAGTAACTTCGATATTTTGTTATAAATTTTAAAAAGTGATGCGTTACTTTAATTGTTACTTGGGAAAAGTAATCTGATTATGTAACTTGCGTTACTTGTAATGCATTACCTAGTAACACTTGTAAGTACGTAGTAGTTAAAGACAATTTATTGAATATTTACTTAATATTATACTTAATCACATAATGTTATATTAAAGTAATATTTTAAAAGAATTTTAAAATAAAAACCCATACATATACTGTATAAAGGACCACTATATGGTCTAAGAAAAAGCAGACTATAATATTTGACAAAATGTCCAAATATTAATAATGTCCCTGTCTTTCCGTCCACAGATCTTATGGACATCTCAAATGCACATCTGACTGTTTCATTGACTCAACAAACTGCAAGTATTTCACATGAGGACACCAGAAAGTAGCGTCTCATTTCAGCTGGCGAGATCCGTATAAACAACGACACTGAACACCGTAGATTCAGCAGATAAACTGAGAGTAGAAATCATTGAGGGAATTATCACAAACACATTAGCTGAACTCTTTCTTGACATGATGCTCTGAAGCCACGTAGCTCACTCGGGAAAGGAACGCTTGGCAAAGCCACGGTTCTGCTCGTGCTCTTAAGAACTCTAACAGGACTTCAGACGTCATTCTATGTTCATGCTGCCTGCTGCTCAGCCCTGGCTCGACATTTGGCCAGTGTGGTTGGCAAGAAGAATCGGGCGAGTTGGGTGTCTCTTGGAGATGGGTAAAAGACTCCTCAATACCTCAAAGTACTGTAGTACTGTTTCAGAGGAAAGCCATTTTCTCCTGGTCCACACCACCTTCCCTCACACAGGGTGCTCTGTATGTGGAATGCAATGTGATATTGTTACTATAGTATTTTGCATGAGGCTGAGATTGCAGTAGACGCGTCAGCAGAAATTATTACCAAGGCATGTAACTGAGAAAAGCAAAAGTGGCTCATATCTTTAAATGTAATATCATGCAGGCTTAGACCAAACTGGTGCTTAGCCCTGGAAGAAACCTAATAATTTAACTGTCAGAATCTTAACACTGATGTACATTAGGGTCAGTACAGCTTTGCATACTGGGTCCAAAATGAACTTGCCATACAGCCATACAGCGGGTAAATTAAAGAAAGACACAAAAAAAAAAAAAAAAACTGAGACAGCCTTTTAGAAAGGCATATTGATTATAAGCCAAATTACTTTTTAACTGACTAGTGTCAGAATCACTAGATAGACACAAAAGTGATTCAGTCCTTTGCATGCATCCTACTTTGGCTTTCAGTACACAGTTCAATTTAGTTTGAACATAACGAAAAAACAATTCATGGTTCAGTGAGGGAGTCACTTGTAACATCTCTCGATTCACTGACTTAGTCTCCGAGGCTGTGTCATAAATTCTTTTGAAGGACTCAGTAAAAAGAACTGATCCATATGGCATTTGTAGGCGAATTCCAAACAGTGTTTTTGCACCCTTGAAGGGCACTGTGGGAACTTTACAATAAGGTCTCATTTGTTAACATTAGTTAATGTATTAGTTAACATGAACTAATTTTGAGCAGTATATTTTTACAGAATTTATTCATTTGTTCTTGAATCGGACATCAGAGGTCACGCTGTTCAAGAAACACCGACTTGCACTCTTACGAGATCGAAATGATATCTGACAGAATTAAATATTGAATCATATCAACTAGACTTTAAATTATTGTTGAAAAAAGGTACGTTTTTGTAGCAATTGCGACCATTTACCCTTAATGCAAAACACTACCTCTCATAAACCATTTATACACTCATTTTAGTGGTTTCTTGCAATTTCAACCATTGTTGCAGTGACTCAAATGGCCAGTAAATCCGTTTGCTTTCTCACCAAAATCACATTTTACTTCCGTTTGGCATATGGCAGGTGTTATTTTTGGACCCTGACCATAGAAGTGTTTTCACAGACAATTTAATGTATTAAAAATAATAATAAAAAAAAAAAAAAAGGTCACATAAATGTACTTCAAGTAACCACAATAATACTACTGATTGACAATACTTTACTGCAGATGTTTAAGGATAGAAGACCCTCCTTTCCAAGCTCTCAGTATGTCTTGTTGGGTCACACTTAGTGTAACATTTCCATCATATCTCAGGAAACCACTTAAAGATATCCAGAACCTTTCCACCTCCATGTGTGGAGTAGGGTGCACATATTCCACAGTTTATCCTAGTTCCACACTGTTGTCTTGTGCTTCAAGAGCTTGCAGTCTTGAAGTAAAGCAAATACGGTTTATTTATTTGGGTTATGGGTCTGAAGATCTTAAGTACTCAATCTCATGAGAAAACATTACTATTTTATAAGGTGGCGATTTTGGAGAAATTCATATGTGATTTAAATTGTTAGAAAAAAGTAAGCATGAAACTTCACGCCTTACCCCCATAATGTCAATGGAGCGTAAACAGATCCTACAAAAATATACAAATGGGATTGTACAAATTCATACGAATTAGCTACCAATTTGCCAAAATTGTAAAATAGTTATGAATTGCCATGAGATTATGTTGGGAAAACCATACCGTATGTGAAGGCTCTACAGCTGTTATTGAACATTTTGTACTGTCTGCTATTGCAGGGGTAGCATTTTGCTGCTATTCAGGCTAAAGACTGTTGGATTAAGGCTGGACTGTTTATGTCGTCCCAACGACTTTAAATTGATTTATACCCAGTGCCAAAGTCCAGTCTGAATATACCTCAGCATATACGGTTTGCTTTAGCCTTTGTGATTACAGGACCTGAGGTGTAGCATACAGCACTTACTTACTGTTATATTCATTGAAACTTTGCTTAAGTACCTTTGAGTTACATTACTTTTTTTGATCAACTGTAAGCCAGTTTTCCATAAGCTATATGATGCATTTGCTACAGGAACCTCTTTGCTTACATTTCTGGGGTGATATTCCTGACTTATCTTTAGATTTCATGTAAAATATTATGGATATAATATGGAAATAAGTGTCTTGAATGTGTTATTCTGCATGTTCATTGTATACTCTTGTTAAAAAGAGCAAGATTGCCACATTTCAATACAATGATGGCCTACAACATGGAGGCGTTTTTGGAGTTAAAGTGCATTTAGCTTGTAACTGACTGTTATCCTCATACTGTATTTGTATAAACTGAGGAAAGATGTTATCAAATATTGCACAACAAACATACAAAAGAGACTGAATGTTTTGTCCTAGTGTAATTTGAAAGATGTTCTCAATATTAAAACATGTTTGATACTGTCCTGTAATGATGTTAAAATAAAGCTTGAAAAGCTAACATTCACAGTATCACTGACCTTTATATTAGACCCATTCATTTTCTTCTTATTTTAAATATGAATTTTGAGGAAAAAATACTATTGCTCATCGTCAATACAAATGTGAACATTAAATCAAAATGACCCTATTTACTTTCTTAATATATTTCTAATCTTATTTTACCAAATTCATGCATGTTATTCCAAAATAACAAAAAATTATTTAATCAAAATGTAACTTTAAAGCTGTTTGTAATACACTACATGAGATTTGCCCAGACATTTGCCATTTTCAGTCTGGACAAGTCAGCACTATATTTGCTGCAAGTCAGAGCCAATCCACAGATTTTGGGCAGTTGATAGATTTCACAGAAAATCTTAGCTTTCTTAGCTTCAGACTATGATTCCATCTAGCTAGAGGACATCAAGTATATGTTTGATATTTTTAGCTGATTTTAGAACACATATTGGGTGAATTCAGGTTAATCGGGCCACTTTTCCCAGTCATCTCAATGGCAAAACGTGTCCCATTAAACCTGAATTCTGGTATACACTACAAGACTTTTAAAACCCTGAACAGATTTTGTAACACTAGGCATCACACACTACCAGTCTTTCAAGTTGGTCCGAACACAACCCACAGGAAATTGTGCCTCGTTGCTAGAAGTCATGTGACAAATAAAAACAAAATCAGCTCAAAATATCAAATGTTTGATATTCTTTGACTGGATGGATTCATATTCTGAAGCTAAAAACCTATGTGCCTATCACATGCTATGTAATTTTCCAACCTGATCTCACAGGACAATGTAACTATGTTACGAAGTGGCAGTTTTGTATGAATTTGTAGGATGTGAATCATACAAAACCATTCCCATAAACCTGTCCCTGGGGCATAAGAAAATGTACAAAAATGTATGAATGAGATTGTACAAATTTGTACGAATTAGCGAACAGTTTGCCAAAACGTAAAAAAGATTTTGTTGGATTTTCTTGAACTTTTCTTTTAGTATTTTGACTTTTGACTTTTAGTATTGACTTGTCAAGATTGTAAACTGGGACAAAAGTCTTGTACTGTATTCCGCCCTTTACATTTTAGACACAATATTGCCAGTTACTATTACAGTTGCTATTTTTGCTCCGCCAAAGAAAATGGTTCCAAACAAAGCTAATTGATTGACTCATAAAGATGAACCTACTGATGTAAAATTGTAACCTGCTGAAAGGATCACTAAAAAACCCTGTCACTCTGCACAAACAGTGTTTCTTGCTCTTGTTTTGGTTCATTTTTTTAGTTCATGTCATATGATGGTTGATGTCTTTAAAACTTTTATGTAGCCATGCCTTCAGAGAATGTTGTACTGCTCTCAATGCTGTATATTTCATGAGTTGCAGCTGACTAAGCTTTGTGCTAGATCACAGCCAGCCGCAGTTAGATCAGCATTTCTGTGCTGAGTCTCTGGTTCTTGCTGCTCACAGACTGTATATGTGGGCGTTTGGCCTGACAATGATTGACAGTGTATTGATCACCGAGAAGACAGAAGGTGACATAGAAAGATAAAAGGGGAGCTGTCAACAGTTTTTTCAGGAAAGAAACCCTTTGTGCTGCCTGGAAAACAGACCATGGAGCCTGCAACAGTCTTGTGCTGTGGATTTGGACTGGAATTTTTTAATTATGTGTGTGTGTTTGTGTTTTTAAAGGTTGGCAGGAACCCCGAGCTTGGCACAGAGATTTTTGAAGATGGTTGTCGTTCAGTAACCATATTATAGAGCCATATCTTTACCCACTAATCTCATTACAGTAATTTGCCTGCAGATGAGCTAGGCAATATCTTACATATGCATTGCATAACACAATCTGATTTCGAACTTTGTTGGGAACGTGCCAGTATGCGACTTTGAAGAGGGGGCCATGTGGAACAGGGTGTGAGGTGAGACCCCGTTGCATTTGTGGGGGCTCAAATGGGGTCTTATTTAGCTATAGCTGCCCCAGACTTTCCATTGCAGCAGAGTGGAAACTTTCTGATAATCCTATAGTCTGGAATTTAAAATGTCTTCTGTTGATATCCTAAGCTGTGTCTGAAATCGCCCCCTATGTAGTGCACTATTTGAAGGCACAGCCATTTGTAGTGGTCTGAAACCAGGGGTGTTTCTAGCAACAACAAAAAAAAAGTGTCCCCATATTTTGATTAACTTTTTTTGGATATCCACTTTATTTTTAAAGTAACTTGAATGTGCAAGGCTTCTGTGTCATATGCTTCCAGTTATTTTACCCGTACAAAAACAGTCTGTTATGCTGCTTGATACTGCAAACTGGTACATGTTATCATATTATTTTAATTCAATATCATAATCATAAACACACTGGTTTGTAGCATAAATAGTTTTACCATTTACTGCACTTTGTTATTCTTCTATGTACCTATATCGGCTAATGAATCTGAAATAAGCTATTTTTTAGCTATTTTCCGTCTTGCAAAATAAGATGTATAAGGATATAAATTGTTTTTACCAGCATTTTTTTTTTACCAGTCATTCACAAGCTGCATGCGCAATAACTGACAAATGGTAGAAGACATTTCAAAGTTTTGTTTCTTAAAATGGATTATAAGTAAATATTCACCTCTTTCTGTTTTCTGTCTTATAAAGTGTCCTGTTATTATTTTGATATGAGAAATTGCTGGAGACGATTCAGTGCATGAGTAAACTGTCCATATGAATCAAACAGAATCAAAATGAATCAATTTGAGACCTTTTTGCAAACATTTACATGTAATCATTTAAGCAGATGCTTTTATCCAATGCGACTTACTGTGACAAGTCCCAGTTAGTCTAACACTACATGTAGCAAGTTTTTAAAAAAATAAATATATAGACTAGAAATAGAATAGTGCTAGTATTAATGGGTCAAGTGTTAAGGAAAAAGAGGTGTCTTTAACCATTTCTTGAAAATGGCTAAAGACTTACCTGCTTGGGTTGAGTTAGGCAGGTCATTCTACCAGCAGGGAACAGTCAAGTCAAGTCACCGTTATTTATATAGCGCTTTTTACAATGCAGATTGTGTCAAAGCAGCTTGAGTGATAACTGGTATATAATTTTGGCTGCACAGCAGCTTTTAAAGAATAGTGTCAATGCAGGCAGATGCAAAGCACTGTTGAATATCAAATGTCAAGTGTCCCCAACTAAGCAAGCCAAAGGCGACAGCGGCAAGAAACCCAAACTCCAACAGGTGACATCAGGTGGCAAATAGGTGTTAAAATGGAGAAAAAAGAAAAAAAAAAAACCTTGGGAACAGTCAAGATAAAGGTCCATGAAAGTGATTTTGTGCCTCTTTGGGATGGCTCCACAAGATGCCGTTCACTTGCAGAACGCAAGCTTCTGGAAGGCACATCTGAAGTAGTGAGTTTAGCCACATTCTGGTTCAGTTGCAGAGGTTTGACGGTACATGCAAGAGAGCATTACAACAGTCCAGTCTGGATAGAACAAGAGCTTGGACAAGGAATTGTGTAGCATGCTCCGACAGGAAGGGCCTGATCTTCCTAATGTTGTATAAGGCAAATCTGCAGTTCTATGTGGTCTATGAAGTGTAACCGATCATCAATCACAACTGCAAGGTTCCTGGCTGACATGGAAGGAGTTTTGGTTGACGAACCTTGCTGAATGGAGAAGTTGTGATGAAGTGTTTGGTTAGCCGAGACCACAAGCAGCTCTGTCTTTGCTAGGTTGAGTTGAAGGTGGTCCTTCATCAAGGCATAAATGTCTGTCAGGCAGGCTGAGATGTGAACAGCTACCACTGGATCATCTGGCTGGAATGAGAAGTGGAGTTGTGTGTCATCATCAAGACTTTGTCCAGATTGGATTCAGAATAATGATCAAAACATAGATCGAGTAGACTAAGTCTATCAACCCCTCCAAAGCTTGTACAGTCATATACCTCTTTGTGGGTTTGACATTTTTCTTGTTAGGCAGTTTTGATTTATATGCTGTTGAATGTTCACGTTAGCTTGCTTGTGCATAAACAACTTCTGCCCACTTCTTTCTGGTTTGCACAGATCCTCTTCTTCGCTTGTTTTTGGAAAAAATCGTCAATGGCAGGGAAGCGTAGTGTCATAAATTAAGTCAATGGCGGGGAAACAGTTAAAGACCAGACAACTTTGAGCATTGTGCTGAATGAATTCATGTATCTTGCAAGAAGATGGTGTCCACTGCACACAAATTTGCTCACTGACTTTTATTCACTCATTCAGTGGACTAGATTAATGGAGTAGGTAATACTGAAAGTAGGTATAGGGTAGATTTTGGATACAGCCCTATAGACTGTGATTAAATTAAATAGGAAAGAAAGCAGCTGCCATAGTATGATGATGGATTATACCAATGCAGGTTTAGTGGTGTCACGTTTCGGGTGCTGGTGTAGGACGGAGGACAGGGGGCCTCACAGGCAGGAAACAGAGAGGACCCAGCTGTCACCCGAGGCCTCCGTGAAAATCCCTGACCTACAGGAGGGAATGGCGAGTATGCAAGGTGCAATAGAAAGGGAGGGAATGAACAACAAACACATATAAACTAGAAATAAATGGACATTAGCCAAGAACAAAGGAACAATTAACAGGAACTGTGAATTGTGGACCAGTTGTGACCTAATGGTTAGAGAGTTGGACTAACCCGAAGGTTGCAGAGTCTCAGTACCAGCAGGAAATGTAGATGGGGAAGTGAATGAACAGCGCTCTCTTCCACTCTCACTACCCACAACTGAAACTTGAGCAAGGCACCTAACCCCCAATCACTCCCCAGGCCCTGCAGCAAAAATGGCTGCCCACTGTGTGTGTGTGTGTGTGTTCAATACATAATGCTGTGTGTGTGCACTTGGATGGGTGAAATGCAGAGCACAAATTCCGAGTTTTCATCAATTTAAAAATCTAATTCTAAAATAGATTCAGTTATTCATTGTATAGACAGACTAGGACTATAAATGCTGTAGAGTACTGCAGTTATGAAGTATTTTTGTAGGCCAACCCGAAAGTTAAGGCTGATTTATACTTATGCGTCTGTTTTCATTTATACTTCTGCGTCGTTGTCCGCGTCGACGTGCATGCAGACCACTAGTAGGCAGTGTCCGCAGTCATGTTGAGTATCAAAGCAAAAACTGAAGAAGAAGCAGCTTGTCATGTACGTTGTCAGAGAAGCTTATAAATAGAAGCGGCAGAGAAGCAGCAAATGGGTAACGACTTTTGTTGCAGTATGACTGCATGTGTCCCCTGAAACAGAGCATTTTTTTATTCCTACGGAAGTTGAAAACGCTCGTTCTTTTCCGGTTGCTCCGCGCCAGTTTTTTAACCTGAGGGAGGGGTTTTAGCAGACCAATCACAGCGCTTGCGGTCCGGTAGAATTGACGCGTTGTTACATTTTTGTAGAGGTGCACGTCAGGCTGCGTCATAGGCTATGCGAGCTACACATAGCTACGGTGTACATTCGACGCAGAAGAATAAACCATCCTTTAGCATCACCCTGGTTCCCTCGACAAAAACCCAATAAGGTTTTTCCATTGGCTTTCGAAGTATTGCAGAAAATAAGCTCTGTGACCAACAAGTTTATGATTCATACACGTTTTTTTTCCCCATCACGATAATCTTCACAAACTTTTATCAATTTTGAAGCCTCAATACAATCGGCAGGATAAAACGAACCACCACAGTCGCATGACTTCAACGTCACCACAACTAAGCTTCCGACAACTCTTTTATTCTTTATTTAAAAACATTTTCCATGAAAGTTCCCATAGTTTGCAAGAGTGTGATTATTAACAATAACAACAACAGCGAACAAGTGAATAGATGAGTTTTCCTGTTCGCTGCGATGTTAAATGACACTAACAACCTCTGTAGTCCCGTTTAGCCACTTGTTAGTAACCGCCCTTCCCTTTCAGACGGTCACGTTCGACGTTACGTCAGGTCATTCTGACGAATGGGGTCTCGCCCGAGCTCTGGGAACAAGGTGTCTGTAACTACCTTGACGACTAGCTGATTCTGGCTCACTCTCGAGAACAGTTGTGCAAGCACAGGGATCTGGTGCTCAGACACCTCGCCTGTCTGTCTTATTAGCAAGACACTGAATTATTTCCTCAAATGATTCATTTTATAAAACACTGAACAAAACGCAAGGTCAATGGACCGGAAAAAAGTTTCTTGAGATGCTTTTTAACTTGAGCAGCGCATTTCCAGAAAGCCATGTCATGCGCACAACGCTGCAAAAGATGCGAGCACAATGGTCAAACACGTCCGTTTAGCGCACCTTTACAAGTAGCAGTGTAATGCAAAAACGCGTTCAACTTCTGTGTGAAAATATGAGTTACTTAATATTAACTTCTTAAACTGTATACAGAAGCTTGTGTGTGTTCAAAAATTTCTGTTTGTTTTGCTGAAATCTAATAAGACCTCTCCTTCCAGGAAGCTTGAATTCAGGTCACTGGAAAATGCTGTCTGTGGGCCAGAAGTTGTTGGTGGAGTGTTGGGGGTGTTGCAATTTGGCATCCATCAGCCAAAGCTGTGCTCCCGAATGTTTTCCCACCAGCCGCTGGAAATGGATGGAGCAATGCTGCATAGGTAAAGAGATTCCAATGTATGGAAAGCAATATAGCGCCTGTCGGAACTGCCATGATGCCCATATAATAAATATTATATTCGGTTATAGTAGGCTACATATAGTCACACTACAGATCAGTCATGTAGAATACATTCTTAAAGAATCAAAGAAAACACTGCTTCTGGTTATTTGCTATGCATTTCGAAAAAAAGAAGAAAAAAAACCTTTCTCCCTCTATCACACATGCACAAGTGCACGTAAAAACAATCCTTCTATTCTTGGCTCTAATTATTGAGTCTAGTGATCATCCTTGTTGTGGCGAGAGTATCCTGGCAACCACATCCAGATATTGAAGGATTGAGTGTCATAACGACAATGTAACAGTACTTGTGTGTCTAAAACTGTCACTTGGATGGATAACGCCACTTATTGGTCACCTCATGACTTTGAAAATACAAAATTGATCTATGTTGCTAAGGATTTTGCATATTTTGAATTAAAAAACACACTGCAGCCAATTCATTATAAATGACATACAATTTAAAAATTACAATTAGTAAATACATATAAAAAGGCATATAGACATTTTAATACTAGTGAATAACAACATGGACCCTGTGTGCTATTCCTGGGTAAACCAAAGAAGTAAAAGAAGGATAATGCTGCTATTTGCTGCTTTTCAACTGAAGTCTTATTGATTTAATAAAGATTTAAAGGGTTAGTACTCCCAAAATTTAAAATTCTGTCATCATTTACTCTCCCTTATGTCTGAAAAAATCTGACTTACTTCTTTCTTCTGTGGAACATAAATTTTAAGAAATCTCATTTTTTTTATTCTCTTCAAAATATCTTTTGTGTTCTGCAGAAGTAAGTCATACATGTTTGAAATTACATTACGACAGAACTTTAATTTTGGGCGAACTATCATTTTAAAGATTATGGTAAAGAACACATCGGATAAATTGTGACAGTTCAACTAATACTGGAATTAAAAAGGAATGCAAAAAAAGTGGACAATGTTAGGAGGGCATATTTACAAAGACAGTGATTTGTGGGATTTTACTTTAAAACTGTGTGGAATGCATTTAGAATAAAATATAAACCTAGAACATTCATGTGCTAATCATTTAGTAATAAAAATCTGAACTTAGAAATATAAAAACAAAACCCATGCAATGCAACATGCACAAATTAGTATCATTCATATGATTTGAAAGCAAGCATAGTGTGATTCTTACAATAAAATCAACAGTTAGAATTGGTATTCATATAAATATGTCAATAAATAAAGCCACTGAGGAAATATCATGACATCTTTCCCTTTGTAGATGAAGATCACAACTACCTTTTTTCTATAGTCGGGAATCTCTCCACTAAACCAAGAAAAAGAAACTCCTTTGGTCCCTATCACCAAGTTGATCCTACGAGTCCTGAATTGGAGCCATTGTGAATGTTTTTAAAGATTATTTCACTGCAAAAATAGCCCACCGCAGTATCTGTATACTTAATGGTTTCATGATGCATGTTGATCTGAATCCCCAAAAGGTCTCTGAATAATTCTTAGTTTTGTGCTAGTCTAAAATGAATGAGATATGAGTCTCTGAACAAAAGTAATGCAATATTTCAAGCGAGGAGTGCATTTTTTGCACTTTTACTGTGAATAAGGATACTGCGACTAACACCTTCACTGCCAAGTAAACAATACAGTATATTATCTTCTTCAGTATATCTGCAGTTTTCACTCTGATGCCAAAATGTGTATGAAAAAACATACAACCTATGTCAACACACACTGAAGGTTTCTAAAAATACAGCTGTTCCCTAAAAACACTTGGAATCACACCCTGCCCCGCTTTTGATGCGGCTGTTTCAATTTTGCAAGCATGACTGTTATTGGAATTTGCAGAAGCCACATTATCCAAAACACTCTTATTGGTCAGTCTTTGCAAGCCCTGCCCTCACAGAAACCTTCCTATCTTCCTATCTTCTCCAACACTAACTCGGGGTTCGGTAACCACAGTGGGTGAAAGAGTTACAACTCCACCACTGAAACCGATGAGCTCCATCAGAAGCAAGCTGTGTTCGCTGTGCGGGTGCGTTTGTGTTAGTCACACAATCTCGTCTGATTCCAAGCCATACTCTTCATAGAGAGCATCAAGGATGGACAGCTGCTTCCCCATAGCTGGCAGGTAGAAATCAAGGTCTCGATGCATGCCGGTTGTAAAGCCCTCCTTCAGCTCATCACCTTCATGAGAAACCAGTGCAGCCATGAATCCCTCATAGGACGGGGCGGCCCGTAGAGCCAGCTAACATACACAAACAAACAGAGTCAGAAAGGCCTAAGAGGATTTTTCCAAAACTGTATATTGTTATTTTTCAATGGAACATTGAAATGCATGACAGCTAACATGGAGGTGCCAGTGCGATCACTTGCACTTAAAATACTCAGTCATTTTTGGTCATACAGATAAGTAATATGTCTTTTGAAGCTGTGAAGAGTCTACTTTTATTTGTGTTGCACTCACAGTAACAACAACAACTTTTGTAAATTAATGAAAGCAAGAAGTCTCTCTCTGTGAACTTGAGAACCGAAAAAAGAACCAAAACTTCATGTAAACTTGCCTCACAGACATGAAAAATATATCTATAGAAAGTGAAATGTCTACTTTTAAATGAACAACAAATATTCTAAGGTTATGTAATCTGTATGAAACGTGCATTTAGGCACGTTTAAAACACTAGTTTATCAATTAATTATTAAAATGTTAAAGCAGTGTCTTTGCTGTAGCAAAAATGCAGGGCAAGACTTGATTTCTTCCATCAGGAATTGATTGGATCATTGGATGGCTGTGGTTTGCTATTGCTGTGATGTCATGTGAGTGACAGGCCCTCACGCCAAAAAACACATCAGAGAAGAGATGTCATTGCAAGAGGCAGGGGAAGTTATTTTGTTTAAAGATTACAAGGGCATATGAATTTTAAAAAAAAATAACTATGTGCACAGATAAATCATTTATAATAAATACTGCAATATTCCATAAAACTGTCAATTTTGATTTCATTGTGACTTTAAAGAATCGATGCACAGCCCATTACTGCAAAAAAAAAAAAAAGAACATTCTTCAATATCTATTTTTTTGTTTGTTTGCAGGGGAATTAATTCTTCATTTGTGGCCACAATATCTTGCTTTTTTCTTCTTGAATGTCATGTGTGGAGATCCATACATATTTATTTATCTTTATTTGGACATACTTTAAACTAAACTTTCAATTTTTTATTTGGATCTAATTTACAAAACATCAGACAAAACTATTCCTTTAAAATGAAAAAGCAGCTCTTAGCAAAATACTTACTGCAAAGACTCCTCGAACAACCCATCCGTGATATTGCCGCAATGTTTTTCCATATGCATTATCTGAAAGAAAAAAAACTTTTCAACAGGAGACATAAAGCGCTGATAACAACAGTGGCCAGTTGTTTGGACATTCTGAACCATGTGTCACTTTCTTTATGCAACACAAACTGTTTTACACTTGATCATATAACTTACTAAGAGCTCCCTGGATGTCCTTCATGCCTGTATTGATTTCATATAGGAATTCTTTGAGGAACTTGAGTCCCCGTTTAAGCCATAGCAGCGCTTCTGTGGCCGAGTTCCGCACCCGTGCCACCTCTGTCTCCACCTCGTGCAGCACGATGCTCTGTAGGGTGGGGAAACTCTCAGGATCGGACACCACCTTCTGCTGGATTTTCTGAAATAAGCAGAATGAACTCTCAGATCAAGTTATGATGCCCTCTAGTGGTTATGGTGACATCCCAAACAATTACAGAGACATTTGTTGACCCCATGGCTGGCCCAGGCTATGATGGTGCCCTAGGCAAGATTTTAGAAATAAAAAAGAAATAATAAATAAAAAATTACTGCAAATGCTCATCTTTCATATGAACTGCAATTTACTATAATAAACATGAATAGTAATAAATTTTAACATAAATATGAAGTAAATAAATGGTGATGATAAACAACAACTAACAAATATGGAAAAAGTATCACACTAGAATTAAACTATTGACAAAGTGCAATAAACTAGCCTCCCCATTTCTGAGCATACACTGGAAAATGACATACTTACACTTGTTTGCAATTCATGAATGCTTTAGACTACAGTCCTAGTTATGGTGTCTTTTAAAAGAAGACACTTTGGAGTTTTTTGGTCAAGTAACAGCAAGTAGCAATATAACTGAAATAAAAAATACATAATAGAAGCTTATATTTATATTTAAAATAAATGCTATAAACAATGCTAACGGCAATAAATAAACAATGCTAACGGCAAAACTAATACGTACGGTAACTGCGCTGACATGCATAATTAACGCGTTACGGTAATGTATTATAATCCTATCATGATGCAGGCAGTGTTTAAATTAGTCCAACATAACGCTGTCAACAATTACGTTTTTTTCGTTAATGTCAACTTTATTGTAATCATTTTGTAATCTAAAGTACTAAAAGGATGGTGGCATAAGCGCACTAAAAAGCGGTCACTCATCTCAGTTTATCTCAATCTCACAAAGCTATGTTATAATCAAAGCTGTCTACACTGCACAATGAATCTCTTATTTACATAGTGTCTACACTTCGTTTGTTATAATGAGAGGAAACAAAAAGTCGCAAACCAACTTAAACACCTCTGATTGGCCATTGCGTTCAAGAAATCAACAGACATGTCTGTGATTGGCTTCATTGCTCAACGTTACAAAAACATGTTGTAAATAGAAAGTCTTTGACACTCTCCAGAGTGCACACAAGCATTTGTCAAATCAGTTTAATCATTTAGATATTGTTACAGTATCAACTGAGGATGCTTTTGCTTTTATTTGAGGGTGCTTAGCACCCACTAGTGCCCCCGTAGAATGGTGCCTTCCTCTTGTGAGGTGCCCCGCCTGTCATTTTGCACCCTAGGAAACCGCTTATGTTGCCTATACCACAGGCTGGCCCTGGTTGACCCTGTTAGCCATAATCTCTAATCCAACCTTTGAAGACCTAATTCATATAATATGGAAGGAACCCCACTACAAACCCATCTCTAAGTCATCACGGGCATCACTTTGAGTGGTCAAGCCTATTAACTAAATACTTGCTCTGACAATTTGCTAAAAAGACATTCTGATTCAGTTTGATTATATTGGCACAATTCAAAACATACTTCAGGAATATGCTGACTACACAAATATACACATTTGTGGAATTTATAATTTGGAATACTGAAAGAAAAAAAGGAATTTTTAAATTCACAGGCTCAAGGAATTTCATTTTTGCATGCCTTTTAATAAAAAAAATAAATGGGTTACATTAATTATTATATATTTTATATTATATATTTGTATTATTATTATAGTGAATCTATAATCCATAAACCCACTGCTCATGTAATTCAAAATATGGCATGTATTATTTACAGTTCTTGCTTTTATTTAAAAAAAAAAAAAAAAAAGGATGCATTGAAAGGTTTCATTGTTTGCATGTTACACTTACCTTAATGTTTCCCACAAAATCTATTTTAACTGGAGCAAAGACAGTTGGTCCAAGCTTGTCTAAGGGGAGAAAGCCTTTGTAAGTACTTTGTTGGTTAAACTTATTTTTTTGCCTAAACATAGACTAAGGTTCACAAGTTTGGGGTCAGTAAGATTTTTTTAAAAGAAATTAATACATTTATTCAGCAAGGATGGATTCATTGATTTAAAGTGACAGTAATTTTTAATCAATAATTAACAGTTACATAACTTGCAATGTCACAAAAAACTATTTAAATAAATTTTTATTTAAATAAATGCTGTTCTTTTGAACATTCTATTAATCAAAGAATCCTGAAAATGTAACAGTTATCACAAAAATATTATGCCACATGTCATTACTGATAATAATAATAATAATAATAATAATAGTTTCTTGAGCACATTAGAATGAAGGATCTGAAGGATCACGTGACACTGAAGACTAAAGAAAATGCAGCCTTGGTGAGCATAAGAGACTTCTTACAAAAGCATTAAAAAAATCTTACCGACCCCAAACTTTTGAATGGTGTTGTGTGTGTATATATATATAGGTGGCAAATCACCGTATATATTAATTATTTGTGAAGATCTATAAATGTTTGTGGGAAATAAAATTTTATGTCAGTTCATGATCTTTCTGCACACGGATCCATTCTTGATGTGCAAGTTAAAGCCACCACCAGTCCTAACCCAATCACTTTCAGAAGCATCATGCTCATTCAAACTATAGAAGAAAAAAAAGTGAGGTTAAAAACTGCAATAGACTAACTGGTGCCCCTTCAAACAAACAAACAAACATTACCACATTACTACTGTATGCTCTTAAGAAGAAAGTGCTGTACAAAAGCTTACACAAGTGATTGCTGATATAGATCAACTTTTTTTTTTTTTCGTTTTAGGCCCCAGTTCTTGGTCATATACTCACCGAACTGTCCCAGTATAAAGACATAGCAGAGCATGCATGACCATGCCTGAGGGAGAATGAAGGATTAACTGTGCAGACTAATATGAGATGCAGAATAATATAAGAAAAAAATTAAATAAAATCAAGGGCACATGGCAAGCCGGCACATGCACTGAGTGTCAGAAATCAATGTCCCCAGGAGCCTTTTACAACCTCTAATAAGCACAACGCTAATGAGAGCAGAGAATGAGAGAGCCGACAGAACTGACAGGAGGAAAGAGACAAAGCAAAGAAAGGGCGGAAAAGGGAGAGTGAAAGATAGAGTGTCCTACCTAAAACTGGTACTATAGCATAGCAAGAATCCAAAAAGGCCTGTGTGGGAATACCACTGCCGTCCTCCAGTTTTATATCACTAAATCTACAAGAAAAAACCACAGACATTCACACAAGGACAATACATGGGCATTAGTACACACATCAACAGAAATCACATTTATTTGATGAAATAAAACACCAAATACAAAAGCAGGCATAGCCAAAGCAAAAGAAAACCAGTTTGGAGCATGCAGTCCTTAATTAAGAACAGCACACATTAAATACAGGTTTAGTAAATGAAAACTTGTACAACCTTCACGCAGTTGTATAATACTGAAAAGGTTTTTGCTTTGATAACACTACTGGTTCAATTCAATTTAGTTTAAGCCCAATGAAGGTTGTTGGAACAGATTAGTGTTGTAGTTATGTGATGACCTCATTATTACATAAAGAAGATGAAAGAATTATGTATAGCAAAAGAGTCTACAAACCCTCATATCACAGGCTGGGCCTCATTTTGAGTGATCAAAAGAAAACATACCATGATGAACATTTAATCATGGACCATTTGTCTTTCAAATTTTTACATGTTGAAACCATTATATATGAAATTAAGAGACATTTAGTTCATTGTTTGGAACTTTCCACAAACAAGGTACAAATTACAGTCTTAAAACTTTCTTTTCCAGCAAGGAAGGTGCTTGTCTGTTAAATTCCGGAGGTCATTCTAAATATTATATGAGTTGTTTTAACTCGGTTATTTTAAAATTATGCAATTGTGAAATTTTGGTAACAATTTTAAAATTCATATATAAACAAAATCTGCTAACTTTGAGATCAAATATTGCTGTAATATTTGAAGTAACAATACAAGATGTAACAGTCAATATACAAATGCATTATTAATAAACTTTAGTTTATTTAGAAGGGAATTAGTTATCAAACTTGTGCTAGCTACATTAAAAAGTAATGTATGCGTTTTATTTTCATATTACTCTTGCATTAAGACATTAACAATAAACAATCATGGGATTATTGAACAAAAATAATACAAGATAACTACTTAGTGAAGGAGACATTTAATGCTGCCATTTTGATTGTTTCTGCATAATGTTGCAGCGGTCAAGTCTGAGCTCGGTTCTGACATGGCATGAACGTGCCTACTTTATAGTTAACTAAAAATGGGATTTGTACCTCTAATGCTGTAAAAAAGTTATGGGAGAACTAAGTGTACCCTATTTGTGGGAAGTGCCTTTTTAAAACCATAATCTAACCAGGCGAAACACTACAAATGATCTCAGAGACATCTGCATTTCAGTCAATGCATTTTCATTTGGTTTTTATGAACAGTCAGATGTGTCCAACAAGTTTTCTGTGGTTTCACAGCACAGATTCTTTCAAAAGACCTTAACTAGAACTTAACCTGGACATTCCTTTAACATGGAACAGACAGGATTGATAACGTTACTTTATCGCATTGCTGGTTCCTTAGAACACAATGTAACTATGGAGATTTCTAGTCCCTCAATCTAGATTTTCATTGAAATGCTGACTCTGCATATAGCACATTTCTGTAAACAAAATTCTAAGACCCAGTTTCACAGACAGGGCTTAGATTAAGCCAGGATTAGGCCTTAGTTCAATTATAATTTTAAGCGGTTTTTATAAACATGCCTTAGAAAAAAACATACTGGTGTGCATCTTGAGACAAAACAATGGCACTGACATATTTTAAGATATGTCACTGCAAGTTGCTTTCAGTTAAAACAGCTCAAACATACATTTTAGTCTGGAACTAGGCTTAAGCCTTGTCTGTGAAACCAGGAGTATGAGTAGTGTTAGCTAGAACTTGACATTAGCATGACCATATGTAATTTTTTAAAAAAGAACATTCTGAATTGTGTAAATGTGTGCAGTACATTCATCTCGTTCCCTCAGAGGATCACAGCAATGGAGGCTCCTCATACCTGTGGCTCATGGTACTGAAGAATGTGTCCACTTTATCTTCCTCTTCCTGTTTGTTCTCAGACTGAAGCTCATTCACTTCCAGGTCCACCTGGATTTCTTCAGTGGCCTCTTCTTCTTTGTTCTGTGTGGGGGTATGGGAGACTTTCTGTTGTTTTCCTTGGGCATGGTCTGCTTCTTTGGGCAGTTTGTCCTTCTTCTCTTCTACAGGTTCTTCAGGGTCATGTGTGCTTGATGAAGAGCCATTATGAGGCTCCATGGGCTCCTCTTGGTCCTCCATTAAACCACTTCCTAAACCAAACAAGACATAGACAAGATAGGAAATGAAAGTTGAGGCAAGTCAAAATTTAGCACATGTAACCAGTTCTAAATCCGACTGACTTAACGCTTGGCAAACCTGTAGGTGATGTAGGTATGGTTTCTTGAGGAGATGGAGGTGGTTCATATTCTGTTCCACTCTCATGTGCTGATGTTCCTGCTGTGTTTATTAAGTCCTTTTGTCTGCATATCATACATTTTCAACATTTTAGAGACAAACAAACAGCTGACCCACAAGAGTCCATTAAACATTACTTAACTCACGTTTCTCCTGGGTGCTGATTTTTTGGATCAGTAGATTTGATCTATGGAAATAAGAAATATTTTAGGTTCTGACAAACTGAATCAGACAACAGCACAAACTTTTGTATTTTGCATTTGGTGATTATAGCATACCTTCAGAGGTTTGATGGTAGCCACAGGAGGAGAGCCTGGAGGGGTCTGACTCAGAAGGTCTGGATTAAAGGTATGGCTAGCAATCTGCATACACTCCTCCAGGGTCTTCAAAAAGGTTGTGCATGTGGACTTAACTAGATTTCCTGTCTCATCCCCTGCCTGAAACCAACACATACCAAAACTGAATATCCAGAGTCACTTGACCAGTCTGAGAAGTTTAGGGCAGAATTATGACCCTTGATTTTGTGATAAAGACAAAGCACACACATTTAGGGTGTGTTCACACTTGGCAGGTTTGGTTCGATTAAAACAAATTCTGGTGCGATTGCTCTGTTAGTGCGGTTCATTTGAATAAGTGTGAACGCTGCCATCCAAACCCTGGTGCACACCAAACTAGTGGACCGAGACCCCTGAAAAGATGGGTATTGGTCCGCTTTCAGATGAACTCTGGCATAACGACATAGTCGCGTTGTAGCCCATCATAGTTCGGTACAGGCATCAGAATCACGTCTCTTCACAGCAGATCTTCATTTGTGTGTGTGACGGCGGGATTCCTGGTGCTGTTTTGACTCCTAAACATTTTCACGAGTTGTCAGCTCCATCATATGTACGCACATACAGCAAGCGCATTTAGCCCAGAACACAGCATTGTTTTGGATGTTCAACAAGTTCCGGCGCAAAATATGTCATAAAAACAGTTTTTTGTTTTTGTTTTGTATCTTTAGGTTCAGTGTTAAAAATGACAGTGTGAATGCCAAGTGAACCAGGACTAAATGTATCATTTTCTTTTTTAGTCCGGACCAAAAGAACCAAGAGAATTGAACTACAAGTGTGAACATACCCTTAGAATGATAAGGTATGGCAAGATAAACGTATAACCCTGCATTACTGATGTTTGACGAGTTTGTAAATTGTTTAATGGTATGCATTTATGCTTCCTCAATTATGTCCTTGAAATGTGCATAGTAAAGCAGAAAGTAGTGAAGGTCGACTCTGAAAATCAACACAACACTCCCTTACCTCCCCGGAATCAGCTGTCATCTCCGCCAGAGGACTTTCTTGTATTTTGTTCACTTGCTGAAGGAGAAGGTCACAGTAAAGCCTTAGCTCAGACATTTTTGTCTTCAGAGCCTCTGTGCTTTCCTGGAGCTCTGAGAAAATAGAAGAGACTACTGTTAACACTCATTTTCTTCATAGACTTAGTTTGACAATTCTTTGAAGAATTGCAAAATGAGGAAATATCATGGTCTGAATGAGTAATGTAATTTCATTTGAATCCCATGAAATCGTTTGAAGCACAGTTTTGTTTCCTGTATTGTCTATCAAAAGAGGAAGCTGAGGCCAGGACAACAATATTTTTGGTAAATGTTTTCTTAGAAATGTAAGACTGTAAATATTCAGTGTGTATAACTGCTAAAAGTTAATTTTGTCATATTGTAGGAGCTTAAAAGCTTTTAGACATGGACTAAAACCAGAACACAATATACACTGCCATATATTGGTTGCAATGCCCTATAAATTACTTCATCATATTTCACTGTCATATTAACAAAAGAAGAAAAGTTAGATGATCTACAGAGAATATCTTGTCTACTTCAACAGAAATATAACACTCACCCTTCTCTCTCTTGGTTCGGTTGTCTGTAAGACAGGCTTTTGCAGTCCCTAACGCCACAAGCCATTTCTGCCTCTCTGCTGCATTAATTGCCCTGAGATAAAAGTACTGTTCTCCTGGAATGATCAGATCAACCCTTGTGAAATCTGATGGGTGAACTACAATGGGCAAAGGGAGGACAAAGAACATGGATTAGCAAAGTATGCCTTTTGTAAGATCATTCACAAAAGTTGTAATACAGTACTTAGGTGTTTCTTCAACTACAAACAATTTGGGGCCTGTGGACTGTCAAAAATACTCTCTTCACAAGCTCCGACTAGTTTATTCCATTAGTCTAATCTGCTCACATTTAAAAAAAATAATCTGATCATGTCTTATCTTATATCTCAAGAAGCTCTTTACTGTTTCATCACGTATTAAGGAAAAATTGTTTGATGTAGTAGTGGCGATACTAATACATCATTTACACACAATAAATATCAAAATAGGTTGTGTTTACTTCACAGTTATAAGCATTGTTGGGAGTAATGCATTACAAGTAACGAGTATGTAATCAGATTACTTTTTTAAGAGTAACTAGTAAAGTAATGCATTACTTTTAAATTTACAACAAAATATCTCAAATAAGTAATGCAAGTTACTTTGTTTTCCCATGTATTAACTGACAGCTCTCCATGTTGAGAGAAATCGTAAATAAATGTAGAGGTGTTGTGTGCGCTGTGTAAACATGATGGTTATTGTACTTCAAGACTAAATCTCACTTGCACAAAAACTGAGTCAGTATTCCTCAAAATGAATAAAAACAGGGAAACGCAATCTCAGAATATTGCACAAACCTGCAGTAATTAAATGTAATAAATTAAACAAATATACTTTATGTATTTAATCTCACTTTACTAACCAGTGTCTTTGCTGCTGACCTTCAATGATCTAATTCAACCATACTAGTAAGACTGAAGCTTATTCATTTCACTTTTGGTGTGAAAGGGCCTTTACATTTGCCAAAAATAGAACTTTTTTATTGTTAATAAAAAACAAAAAGCAAGCCCAGCCCAGATGAGAAAAAATAACGCAAAAGTAATCTAAAACATTACTTTCCATAGAAAATAACTAAGTAACGCAATTAGTTACTTTTTAGGGAGTAACACAATATTGTAATGCATTACTTTTAAAAGTAACTTTCCCCAACACTGGTTAATAATTCATACTTTTATAATGTAGTTTTATAGTTGGGTTTGACAGTCTGGGACTTAGAAAAGAGTAAACTGATAAAATCATTATTGTGAAATTCACAAGAATATCAGCTGTAATCTGTGTGAATGAAAATCAACCCCCGGGACATAAAAGTTTTGGAAGATGAAGAAACATCCACTTGCGTAAGGGTGTTTTATAATAACCTGAAGCATATAAAGAATAGCTGCTTGTGATGTAACCAATATTAGGTTTCCTGCTCAGGTTAGGCACAACATTTTCCTTACCCTGTATTTCACACACAGATATTTTGATGCTGCCCTTGCATCCTTTCCATGCATCTTCTTGAGAGTCATAGTAGGAAAGAGTGCCTCCTTCAAGAACAAACCAACGGGGCTGCCAACCTTCAAAAGACACAAAGGAGCAATAATGACATTATACGTTGTAAATGACTCATGTAACAATGTATCTGATGACGTTTAGGAACATAATATGGCTTGACTTGTTTTTCCAGTCAAGAGGCTTTTAACTGGCGATAGTCAGAAGTGAATAAAACACAATCCAAGACATCATTTTAAGAACTTTTCGGCAAATGGTTTTAGCAGATGAAATGTATGTGGTTGAGTTGGTCACTGCTTTGGAAAAAGTATCGACACAATTAAAGAGGATGATGGCTTAACTTCATTAACATACACTACTGGAGCTAGCAAACAGGCTAATTGCTTTACAGACTTTCCTGATTTATAACGCATAACTTTTAACTATCACAGCATACATACCACTAATATAGTTGGTCCATTTATAGAGAACTCCCTCCATGGTAGACCTTCTCTTGACAATTCATTACTTAGTCGTGGCAAGACTGAACCCAACACAGCCGCTTTGAAAAACTAGATAATTCTTACCTACGTCAAAAGACGCAAAGTGACTGCTGGAAATTAAGATTACGCAATCGATTGTCGTAAATGCTTCGAGAATACAAATCCATGTGATCATAAAAGGATCGGCCCATGTGTCTGACGTCAGTGGGATTTTCTCTTAGCACATCTCTAATTGGATACAGTCTGAGCATGTGGGCGTGGTTGTACTGGGGCTACGCGTTTAAGGCGTGTCTTCAAAGAAAGCTGACCAATAATAATACAGTGTTGTATTTTAGGGTGGTAACGTTTGCATTGGGATCTGGGAAAGTGATCTGAAGTCCGTCTAATTCCCCCGAGTCGATTCTTTTGAACAGGTCGTTTCAAAAATCATATTCAGCGAATCTTTTACGCCATTTCGTTGACATCTCAACGTGGCATATTACATTATCTAACTTAATTAAACGGTTGTTAAGTACGTTTTAAAGCTGTTCAGCTTAGTTAATACAGATCATAAAAACAAAAGGTTATAGGTTAGGGTTCGGGACAGCCACCTCCCAATTGAAAGTACCCAATAAATGATGGTTTTATATATATTAAGCTTACTGATATTTTAAATATTATTGTGGGATTCAATAGATAATAGAAGGATCTTAGTAAACATCTAAAATTTGAATACTTAAATGTTTTTTTTTAATGTATTTTATATATAACGTTATATAAAGTTTCATATATATAGGCTATTCAAAGTTTCATTTTAATATGTCATACAATCAGTCATAAATATTTCTTGCTATTGACTAGATTTGACTGTGAACATTTTTCACTCCGTAGCTCGGAATTGTTCAGACAGGTTTGTGAACAGGTTCAAATAATTCATTGAAGAGAGTCGACTCAAAAGAATGATTCGTTAACGAATCGGATGGACATCTCTAGTTTGGGAAAGACCCTCGCAGAAACTTCGCTTGCCACGTAGTCGCGACTGCACAACTTGTAGTTTGTGAAGCTTTTCATGCTTTGTTGTGTATGAAACATCAGCTGAACACTTAGAGGTTGTTAAACTGTTCTTAATATTAAGATGATTCCAGAATTATGGACATGCATTTTTTCTGCATTCTTCTTTTACGTGCATGGAGCAAAACTTCCGGAACCAGAGGTGAAAATAGAAGTTCTATACAAACCTTTCCTTTGCCATCGTAAATCCAAATACGGGGATATTCTTCTGGTTCACTACGATGGCTTTCTGGAGAGTAATGGCACAATGTTTCATTCCAGGTGACATCTAATGAACCATCTATTGCATGTTCATAAACTTTAAATAGACTGTACACTGCAAGAACAGACTTCATTAACATAACTCTACTCCTTTGCACTGAGAATTCCTTAGTTAACTGTGAAAATGTGTTTGTTGTCGTTGAATACACAACATTAAAGCTTAAACAGTTATGTTTTGGAACATGGTAGTTTGTTTCTAGCTGATCAAAGGTGAGCATTAGTTGGTCCAAAATACCATGGTCCAAAAACAGTTTGACCACCTTTGTGTTGCTGGACCAAGATGGTCTAGTTTGGATCAGCTAATGACCAACTTAGACCAGATAGAAACCACCTATCATGTTCTGATAGCTGCCAGCTCAAGCATGTCAAGTATGCATGTCTCTAGGGGTTTTAAAAGTGGGGTCCAGGGACCCCCATGGGGCCTCAAGGGAGTGCTAGGGGGTCCGTGGAAATATTTAGAGAAAAAAATAAATAATAATGACAATAAAGAATAAATAAAGTATTTTAATTAACAATAAATAAAATTTAGATTACAATGAATAAATAAAAAGATACTTAGAACAAAACAGAAAATCTTCCAAATAATATTTAGACTTACTCTTAATATTATTTGTTCTTGTTAATTGTTCTTGGCCTTTATACAAGAAACTAAATAGATCCCTTTTAAATTTTAAGATGGGGATTCCTTGCATGTGGATGATCATATTTTGGGAGGTCTGTGGCATCTAAAGGATTGAAACCCGCTGCTCTAGCGTTTAATATTAATGCACATGTCTTGTAATCGGCAGCCGTCATCATGGAGACAAAAACCCTGTCTGGTTCACATTGGGGATCCGTGAGGCGATCAAGGGTTGGGACAAGGGTCTTCAAGGCATGTGTGCGGGGGAGAAGAGGAAACTGACCATCCCTCCATCTCTTGCATATGGCAAAGAGGGCAAAGGTGTGCTAGCAAGACGCATATTCATAAAGCATTATTTGAGGAACTTTGGTTTCCTCCACATTCTGATATTGAACTTGTCATTGACGTTGCATTAAAGGTATAGTTCAGCCAAAAATGAAAATTCTGTCGTCATTTACTCACCCTCAAGTTTCTTAGTTCTGTTGAACAGAAAAGAAGATATTTTGAAGCATGTGGGTAAACAAATAGTTGAAGGCCCCTACTGACTTCCATAGTATGAAAAATAAATACCAGAAACTGTTTGGTTATCAACATTCTTCAAAATATCTTCTTTTGTGTTCAATAGAACTAAGAAACTCATACAGGTTTAGAACAACTTGAGGGTGAGTAAATGGTGACAGAATTTTTTATTTTAAGCATGGACTAACCCTTTAAGTCTGTCTTAAGTATGTTTACATGACAACGATCTACTAAAAATGGGAAAAAAAGACAGATGACAATATTGTCAAAACTATCCCTGTTCGCACAGATCCGCTAAAATGAATAAAAACACTGTATTATGCATGCCAGACCAGTAGTTGGCGATGTCACTTTGTATAGAAACCAACACTATCTCACAACCAATTTATACGTATTTTATGAGGTGGCTAATTTGTACGAATTCGTACAACCTCACTTGTATTCATATGATTTATCTAAACCCCAGTGACGGCTAGGTTTAGGGGCGGGGTTAGGGGTAGGTCATTCGTATGAATTCATACGAATTTGA
Source organism: Elopichthys bambusa (assembly GCA_037101425.1). Lineage (NCBI taxonomy): Eukaryota > Metazoa > Chordata > Actinopteri > Cypriniformes > Xenocyprididae > Elopichthys > Elopichthys bambusa. Next base: position 11,710,807 of record CM074439.1, on the reverse strand, counting down.
CAACTCATAAAATACGTACGATTTAGCAAAAAACTTACAAATTTGTACGAGTGAGGTCGTACGAGTTCGTACAAATTAGCCCCCTCGGAAAATACCTACGAATTGCCATGAGATCGGGTTGATGGAAACACTACACGCCTATAGACTGAACATGTAATACGCATGCACATGACGTCACCGTTTTCACAAATTCCCGTTTTTGTAGTTTACATGGATGCAATAACGGTATCATTTTCAAAAACTTGCACTTTAAATCCTGTTTTCAAAAGTTAGCGTATTCAGGCCCTCAAAACACTGTTGTCATGTCAATGAACGGCCAAAACTCATAGAAAGTTCTCAATTTTTACAGTGTCATGAAAACGGACCCTACAAATCCCATAAAAATACAGATTACAGATCCAATTATCTATATTGTCAATGGTTATGCTCTGTTCTCAGGTAAAATCCCTCCAGAGAGCACTCTGATTTTTGACATCGAGATCATAGAGATCCGAAATGGGCCCAGGTCACATGAGTCCTTTCAGGAAATGGACCTCAATGATGACTGGAAACTTTCCAGATCAGAGGTTTGATCACAACTGCGTGTCAAAAAGCATGAGTTTCATCATAGTAATTTATTTCAGAGAGTTATTTGTGTTATTCCTAAACACCTTTCTATTTCAGGTCAAAGAATACTTGCGCAAAGAGTTTGAAAGACATGGATACGCCCCCAATGACACCCATCATGAAGTGATGGTTGAGGACATCTTCCAAAAAGAAGATGAAGACAATGATGGATATATATCAGCCCGGGAGTTCACTTACAAACATGATGAACTATAAATACACACTCCTGCAAAGCTGCACCGATGTTTACCTTCAGAAGATTCTAATATTTACCTTCAGAGATTTGCAGGTTGTCAGTATCATTCCACATCATGTTACAGTAGATATAAACATTTTTTCTGTTATCTACAGGTCATGTATGTAAATTAATTTTTTTTTTTTTTTTTAAATATACACTCAGGTGGTATAAGGTATGTTTGAGCTGTTTGTAGTATTTCTTCTTCAATGTCAAGATGTTAAATTCTGCTCAAAGAAAATGTTTTGTACCCTAAAGTGCCTGTTGAACATTTCCGTGCTGATTTTTTTATAGTATGTGAGTGTGTTACTTAGAGCCAAATGAATTATGCAGTATTGTTTACAGTATTTCGAAGATGTTAAAGTTAATTTGTCAGGTGTTGCCTGTAAGTATTTCTTATAAAGTATAAAATATATCAGTCTTGTGTGGTTCTTTGTTGTTGACATTGTAGTTTTATACACCATCAGTAGAGGGAGCTCTTCTCTTAGCCTGTTCATGACACAAATGACTTGGTATCATATGCTAATCAAATGTAGTTGTGTGAATTTTTTTGACTGATTGTCTGCAATGGCTCATAGTCATATGATAGATATAGATAAAAACACACACTGTAGTGTTTAATAATGAACAAAGGGACAGAAAAAAACTCTGAGACACTCAGTTAAAATGCAGTCAGGTGGCCTTTCATTGACAGATGGCATAGTCATCATCACACACCTACATAATGCAGATGACTAGTTTGTGGTGTGCATTATAATTTGCATACAGTATTTACCCAGAGCCATGTTTAACAACATTCCATTCTTTTACTATGGCATTACACAGTTACATAAACTTTTGTAACATTGGTTCAAGTTACATTTACAGTTTGTGTGTTTATGTGTACCCAGTTTGTTCCAATGGCTCCGTCTCAAATCACTTTGGATAAAACCATCTGTTTAATTGACATTGACATTTACTCTTTACTAAATATAAATTTGAACAAGCTTGATATTTAAATAATTACATAAAAAACTCATTTTCAATGCATGCTGGGTAGTCTATATGGTTCTGATACAATTGTTATTTATATTGCTATTGTAATGCAAATGATTGTATTATCATTTCTGAAATATTGTTCTACCAAATCATTTTTAGGAATGAGAGAGCTTGAATAACAAACCTAGCAAACATTCAAGTCTATGCACAACATGGACATATGAAACCCCACTTGGTCTTTTTCTCGAAATAAAGTGGTTAGATACTAATAACTTCTCAAACGTGCAATATTCAGTAGGCTAATGTGAATCAAACTAATTTCCCCTCGACTATCAGAAAAAAAAAAAAAAAAACTACATAGCAGGGTAAAATTCTACATCATATCTACTGTATTTCCTTCATTTACGGCAAAACACTTTTCTTTTAAAAAATCCCTTTTTAAAATAAATAGACTTCTTCTTCTTCTAAAAAAAAAAAAAAAAAAAAAATGCGAACAGCCAAACAATAAATACTTGCGCCTACAGAGTAAACGTCTTTCTTTTTGTAGGCTTGTAACTGAATAATTCATCAATTTATATGAAGCGTTCAGCGTCTCTAAGAACCACTAGCAGAAAAATAAAAAATCCCAGATACCGCACACTGCAGAGTATAGCAGGTATCACTGTCAGTCACTGAAACTGAAGTCAATGGCTCCAGCAAATGATGTTTTCTTCATAACATCCTCTCTACACTGCAAGCGACCGACGCAACGCTCTAGCCGCGTCGCTCACGTAAACAAGCGTTTTGACAGATGGACATCTCAAAACTCCATTCACAAATTCCAGAAGACGCGTTGCGCGCCTGCAGTGTGAACAGCTTCATTATAATCAGGTGGTTCATTTTTTATAATTATTATTTTTTTTGCGTAAAGAACAGCACAAATAGGTTAGCTATGCTAGGCTACTTCGCAACAGCAGTGTTTTTGTCATAAAAGTTGTTCTCGGGCATAGTGACCCGCACTCTTCGTTTCTCCTTGAAACGGCCAGACCGTGAAACTGTCCAATTTCTCCGGCACGTGTTTTCGTTGAAGGAGGGCTCCAGCTGAGAGTCGTCGTACGTCTCGTCGCTGATCAGATTGTTGTTTCTGTTCTCGCTGCCTGTTTGTTTCGCTGACGTCTTGTCCGAATTGCCAAATTCCTGTTGGGCTTCTTTGAAATTGTTCTTGTTTCTTCCAGTTAAGTTTTTCCACCAGGAGTATCTGTCTGCCATTCTGTCTAATTCTTAAATTCTCACTGAAATGCATATTATAATATTATTAACGTTTATAAAGCTTAACAAAATGATGTAGCCTATATATGTCCTCAAGATAAACTTTCTGTATCATCCTTCAGAAACACTCACCTCAGCAGCTTTCGTTTCTTTTAAGAAAACATCCAGCAGAACCTTTTTTTGTGTCTATATCCAAACCCACAACATCAAATAGTGCTGCATCTCTCTGTCTAAACTATAATAAGTGAAGCATTTGTTCATTTATACTTCACCTGCTGCTCACACACCCTCTTTATCCTCTCTCATTGGTTAGTTGAGCTCCTCCAGCTGCCCTCAGGAAGCTGGTTTCAGGTTCTCTCTTCACCTGTGATTTGGTGAAAGAGTCACTTTGGGGCATATACCGTCTTAGCTGCTGTTCACACCCCTGAATTTGGAACAAGAAAACCAAGCCTAGAGAAAACCAACGCCTAAAGAGAGCTGACCAAGCACTAATTACAGCAACATATTTCACATACTGCAAATGTGAGGTGTTGCAGCTTCAAATAATAACACAAAAACTATCAGAAGTTCATTTCGAAGTCCAAAATCAAAGTCTTCACAGATTTAAAAGTAACCAGATTTACATAATTTAATAAATCAGCATTTGATAAATTACAATCATTCTTCACAGAAAATATCTTCAAAAAAATTGTAGAAAGGTCTTATATCAAATAAACTATTTGAAGGACGTCAAACCAAGGTAACGGTACCGTCTGTCAATATTTTTTTCAAGGTGAACTGATCTCGCCTCAGGAGACTAAGATGAACACAATACACACAATTTTGTTTTAGCGTATTTCTTAAAATGGGATCAAGTCCAAGGAGGAAGGAACAAGCACTAAATAAATGCTCACAGAACAATTTTTTCCAGTCACAGAATGATCCATCCATTGTTGTCAGGGTGAACAAAAAACAATTTGAAGGCATGGATTAAACACAGCATTATTAACACTGGATGAACAAAAAATAACTATTTACACTCCATGTAAAATTAAAAAGTGCTTTACACATGATCTTAATTGTCTTGCCATTATAGCACATATTATACATTTACCAACCTCATGACCCAAAAATATATATTTTTTTAAAATTCATACTTGACACAATTTGTCAGTTTCACAATGCTAATTGACCATAGATTCATACGTCATGTAGATCATTGAGGTCGATGCATCATACTTGTTTGGCATCAGAGAGAGAGAAAAAAAAAGTACTGTATTGTGATCTTTTTTCTTGTTAAACGAACAAATTGCGAGTTATAAAGTCTGAAATGCAAGACAAACAATTCGGAGAAAATTCAGAATTGTGAGATATAAACTCAGAATTGCGAAAACAAAAGTCAGAATTGTGAGATAAAAGTCACAATTGTTACTTCATGCTTAACAGCATTTGTTTGATATGGAAGCTTGTTTCCGCCACAGAATAAAAAAAAAGGTAATTGTGACATTTTATCTCACAATTGTGAGTTTATATCTCACAATTATGACTCTTTTTTTTAGCAAAATGCGAGTTTATAATGTCTGAAAAGCGAGATATAAACAATTTGGAGAAAAAAGTTAACCTTTTTTTAATTCTGTGGCAGAAACAAGCTTCCATATCAAACAAATGCTGTTAATTGCGAGTTTATATCTCACAATTCTGACTTTTTTCCTAATAATTGTGAGTTTATACCTCACAATTCTGACTTTATTACTTGCAATTCCAAGTTTCTAACTCATAATTCTGACTTCTTTTTTTTTTTTCAGAATTGTGAGATATAAACTCTGAATTGTTAGATATAAACTTGCAAATAAAAAGCTGATTGTGACTTTATATCTCACAGTTCTACTTTTCACAGAACTGCACGTTTTATATTTCAAAATTCTGAGAAAAAAATTCAGAATTGTGAGATATAAATTCGCCATTGCAAAAAAAAAAGTCAGAATTGTGACATAAAAGTTGCAATTGCCTTTTTTTTTTCTTCTTTTTTTTAATTCCGTAACGGAAACAATCTTCCATAGTTTGGGGGTTTGAAACACATTGAGTGAAATGTGCAATCAGGTCCAAATTTTGTATGATGTGAAAACAAAATATCTTTAAACGTGTGGCAGGCCGCTTTTTAAAATGTACAAGCTCTTTAAAGTCTTTAAAAGATGTCTTCATTTCAGCTGTTTAAAACAAGATGTCCTCATGCTCTATCAGGAGCTGAACAATCATTTTCTGGTATCTCATATCATTGAGAGTGGTGAGCGTGTTCTGGTCCGGGGGCCTCATGAGCGTCGGACCGAAAACGATTCCTAGGTTCTCTGAGTTCATATAATTGTCCTTCTCGTACATGGTGACCCTGATAAAGAGAGAAAAGACGTGGAAAAAACACCTCAGACTATACAATTTTGATAATAAACATGCAGGTAAGTAACTGATATACTTTCCATGGATGGGAAAATGTGGCAAAGCTGGCTTGACAAGTTAGAGCTAAAGCACAAATCCTCAAGGATCATTGTAAAGGTTTTCTAGTTCCTGAAGTGCACTGAGCTAAAGTGCCATATTGGGTTTCCTGTTTCCTTCTAATCAGTCTTAGAAGTTTTATATTGCAGGGTGACAGGAAGTAAACTCACTCTATAAAGCTGTAGGTAAAACGCTTAAATGCAACAAAAACCTGAACACCCACCGGCTCAATGTGGTACAGAGTCATGAAATAAACTATGGGACCAGTACCTTAGGGAGCAGTAAATGTGTCTGGAAATTCAATAAATTTGTGGTTTTACCTCTTCAGGTGTGTCATCAGGTACCGCAGGGTCTCATAGTGGGCTGGAGCAAGTTGGAGGAGACCATCATGAACTCCCTCGAGTCTGGAGTCAGGGTCTGTTATTTCTGATCAGGAAAATGTTTTGAAAAATACTGTTCAGAATTCCTCAAAGTCAGATTTTATGCTAAAAACTGCAACTGGTTCACATAATTTACTGATGTTTAAGCACATACAATGGGTCATTTTTGTATTTTTGAAGTATATTTTCATTTTTTTTCCCCCATTTAGATATTACACTACCATTCAAAAGTTTGTGGTCGGTAAGATTTTTAATGTCAAATCAAATCACAGATTACAAGAGAAAGTTCCTGGTTCAATGTCAGTGAATGTGTTCTGAAGTCTCTTACTGGCTGCCTGTATAAATTTGGAGTAGACGTCATATGTGATAACTGGAATGGGCAGATCTCGCAAATAAAGCTTCAGAGCTCCGGCGATTATATTGATGTCTGGGTAGATATTGGCACTGATGTCCGCTTTCTCACCATCTGCAGAGGAGAATTAGTTATTTGTTACGAATAACAGATGAATCACTATACTGTACCAAGAATACATTGTTTTGACTGGAAAAGCCTGGCTTTTTCCATCCAGGTTGAATGTTGGTAGAAAATTACAGTGACATAAATGATTGTGAGTTCATTTAAGCATTTAAACAAATGTGAAGAGACAATATTTGTTCAACACGTCTAATACACATGATTACATAAGGTTTAATGCACCAATAATGTGAAGGTAGAACAGTTATTCTACTACACACCTCTATCGAAGGCCAGCCGGACATCTTCTATGTGTTCTGTGAAGCCTGACACTCTGTAGAGACCCTCTGATTTCAAACCTGAAAGAAGCAGAAGCAACACATATTTATGTGAACTATCCAGACAGTGGATTTGGAGGCGGACGTGTCAACTAGTATTGATCAAACTAGGGCTGCAACCAACAACTAATCAGATAATCAATCTGTCGGTCAGGATGTTGGATATTCTGCAATCTGCACCCAGTTTATCTATCATCTATTCACCTGTGTGTACAGGAACATCATCCCTCACTCACTTATTATGGAAAATTTATATGTGGAACAGTTATACAGTTCTTCACTCACTTTGAGATTCTTCAAAAAAGATAGACTCCTTCAATATTTTGGCTAAATTTGAAAGTCTCTTCTATTTTTATTTTCTAATTGTTGTGTTAACCATTACATTCTTAAAAGTAAAGGTTCTTTATTGTCATATATAGTTCCATGGAGAACCTTTAACATCCATGAAACCTTTCCAGTGCACAAAATGTTCTTTATAGTGGAAAAATGTTCTTAAAATCTGAAAGGTTCTTTAGGGAATCCAAAATGGTTCTTCTATAGCATCACTGCAGAAACCCCCTTTTGGAACCTTTATTTTTAAGAGTGTATCCTCTGATAATGATACAATAACTGTACTCAAGCAGCATCTTTTTTTCTCTTTCTGCCATGTTTACTGGCCAAAAATAATGATACTCTATTTGCATATCCATTCCAATTGTTCTGTTATGGATCATTTAAACAGGCATTTGCAAACTTTTGATGCCAAAGACCCCCAAAAATACTCTTCATAAAATACAAAAGCAGCTATATCATTTCATGCAAAGATCCATTTATATTGTGCAAGTATAAAAGAGTAAGTATGATAAAGACAACATTTTGTATGCAAAATTAATTTGAATATTAGTCAAAACAAATGATATCTAAACATATTGATTCAAATAACATTATTAAAACAATCATTTTCTATAAAAAAAAATGAATAACGTATTTAGTTTTTATTTCTAGTGCTGTTTTTAAAACTAGGGCTGTCAAAAGATTAATAATGGCTAACATATTTTAACTTAATTCTCAAAGAATGCTCTCTTTAATGGAAGACGTCACCCAAGTCAAAATGTGAAGAATGTTCACTTCTCTCCCTGTTGTTTTAAGTTAGGCATCTAAGGATTCTTCTTTTTGCACAACTTAATATATATATGTCAGGGAGACAGTGATTAAGTGCCTTGCTGAAGGCCACAGGTGCTAGAAAATGTCTGAACCTGGTATCTCCATATTGAAATGTTCTAACCATTAATAGCACTTCATTTTAGGCCCTGTTTACACCAGGTACTGTATTAAGAAGCGTTTTCATCAATCCGATCACAAGTAGATGATGCAAAATACAGGTGTAAACGGGGTCTAAAACATTTTGAGCTTGCCCACTTTCGACCACCTTCAGAGGTAGTCAAAAACGCATTCAACCGGATTGCTGTTGCATGCATTTTGAAAGCCAAGATTGTCTACTCTCCGCCCACTGACCTAATGCGTAAACATTATGGGAAGCGTGCTAGCCAGACTTTGGTTTGGTCTGAAGATGAAAATGTACCAAGCACAATGTTCTCTCACCACTCATGATTTCTAACACACACTCTAACACTCACATTCGCCGTGGTCTTGCCGCTATCAGAGCAGAAACGAAAGCTTCTGTTCCCTGTATGTTTTTCTGTCATCTCCATTTGCATTCCTATGTAAATTGTGTAAATAGCTTATGTCGTCCATTAGATCGAAAGATCGGAAAAAGCCCATACATTTACCCGCCCATAGACCCTCCCCTTGAAGAAATCAGAACAGAAGTGGTTGAAAGTGAACAAAAGAAACCAGGGCTTGACATTAACTTTTTTGCTCACCAGCCACAGTGGGTTTCCAAAGTTACTAGCCACTTAGCATTTCCACAATTTTGACATTAATACCATGGGGGGAAACTGCCATATAGATATTTTCAATATTATCTCATTTGGCAGCAGGTAAATTAGGCTGCTGTCACTTTAAGACCTGACACACGGATCAATTATACTGTTACACATCCATTTCATAACTGACTGTGTTTACGTGAATACTCACCAAGAACAGCATTTTGTAATTATTTTGTGTGTATTTGACTGTTTAAATGCTATAAGCAGCCCTGTAACACCAAAACTGGTATGATGTATCTATTCTGCGGAAAATGAGTATTGGAAGCGTTTTGGATATTTCAGTATGAATATGTATAGAAAAAAATGATTTTTTTTCAACACTACATTGCACTTTATTTCAGATGCCTTTTTAAAAATGTATATAAAATTCAACCCACCATAGTGGCTAGTAAGAGTGACTGTGTTACACGACACTGCTGAAATCCACTTGGCGGGTGTTAATGTCAAGCCCTGAAAGAGACGTATTAAAACACCAGGTGTAAACGGGTATGTGTCTTCTTCGTCTACTTGTGATCCAATCAACCAAAATGCTTCTTAATAGCAGGTGTAAACAGGGCCTTACAAGCGATCAGTACCTCTGTGCTCGATTTCTTTGATACACATGTCCAGAACCATCGGCCGTGGCGTGTTGTGGGCTTTGACCAGAGTGGTTAGATCACAACTGAAGACCTTCTTGATCCTGCGCAGGTCCGGCTGACAGTCGCTGGGCACTAGTTTGGAGCACTGTTTGTGCACGTTCAGCCCGCAGTCTGCAAGAGCAACAGGTCAAAAGGTTAGAAGAGCCTGACCCCGTTGTCTTCAAAGAGACGTGTGCGTGACCAAGGGTATATCTTCAGGGGTAAAGTATACGTGCAGAGACAGGTGACTGTCAGTCAAGCTGGGTGGTAAAGTGTGACAATATCTGTCACATGCTGCCATGTGTTTGTGGCTCTGTCAATCAGAGAACATAACCTTAAGTGACTCTGGGAGAGTTTGCCAGCAGGCCTACATATATACACGTATGTGCGTGCAGGTGTATATCAGGGTCCTCTTGTCACATACGTGATGAACACCTGCTAAATTGAAAAACAAAATTTCTGCTCTTGTATCCGAATAACCCGAGTCAAGACTGAATTTTTGTGTCCAATTATTTTAACACACATTTTGTTAATTAATGAATCACCACAATGAATCTGTGCTTGTACAGTTCATTTGAAAACTCTTACGAGTTTGTATGTTTGTACTTTAGTAGTTTGTTGTTAACAGTACTTAATGCATCATGCACTAAGAACAAACAACTACATGTATATAATGTTTACGTCTTGTGGCAATACTACTGAACCTAGTTTAACATTAATGGATTGACCCCATTCACTTTTTATTGTGCCTCACTGTAATCCAAAAAAGAGAGACAAGTGGAAATGAAATTTTGTGGTAAATTTCTGTGGATCGAGCTTAATTTGTATTGAACCTAGAACATTCCTAGAATGATAAAGGCTTTTGATCTGTTCATTATACAGATTATATAGGCTTGGACTATACCTGTCAAATAACATGCTAACTTTATGCTGTTTTTGGTGCTTGAAACTTTTGAGTCCCATAATGATTAAAATGGACAAAAACAGCTAAAACTTTATTTTATGTGGAAGAAAGAAAATGACATGATTTTGTAAAGACATAAAGGTTAGTAAATGATGACAGAATTTTCAGTTTTGGATGAATTTTAAGTTATAAATATACAACTGTTGTTCATCTTTGTTCATAGTATGTCAACTATTATTAATTTAAACTTATACTTTTTATTATATGTTCAAACAATTCTGTAAACATTGTTAATTGTTAATTCATATCAACCATTGCATGAACTAATGTTATCACATAGAACTTTACTGTTAAAAGTGACCTTTTTCCTTATTACTGGTGCTTGTTCATACTCAGGGTTAGATATTTGAACAACCCATGCCATCTGTGCTACAGACATGATACCTCAAATTATTTGACTCATAAAAACAGGTGTTGAACCAGAATATATTATGAATACAATATCATTAAGACTTAAAGGATTAGTTCACTTCTGAATGAAAATTTCCTGATAATTTACTCACCCCCATGTCATTCAAGTTGAAAAGTAATTAAGGTTTTTGAGGAAAACATTCCAGGATTTTTCTCCATATAGCGGACTTCAGTGGGATTCAACGGGTTGAAGGACAAAATTGCAGTTTCAGTGCCGCTTCAAAGGGCTCCACATGAGGAATAACAGTCTTATCTAGCGAAGAAATCAGCCATTTTCTGAAAAAAAGGACTGTATATACTTTTTAACCACAAATGCTCGTCTTGCACTAGCTATGCTATACGCACACATGACATAATCACATTACAAAGGTCATGCGTGACGTAGGCGGAAGTACCGATCCAGTGACTACAAAGCGAATGTGCTTTTATTAGATTATTTTTTAGATTAAGCTAAACGGCCTTTACAAAAAAAAAAAGTTTTTTTTCCCTAACATGGTACTTCCACCTACATCACGTGTGACCTTTCAACGTAATTTGTGCCGCATCACAGAGCAGTGCAAGATGAGCATTTGTGGTTAAAAAGTATATACATTTTTTTTTTTTTTTTTTTTTAGAAAATGACCGATCGTTTCGCTAGACAAGACCCTTATTCCTCAGCTGGGATCATGTAGAGCCCTTTGAAGCTGCATTGAAACTGCAATTTGGACCTTCAACCCATTGTACCCCACTGGAGTCCACTATATGGAGAAAAGTCCTGGAATGTTTTCCTCAAAAACCATAATTACTTTTCAACTGAAGAAAGAAAGACATGAACATCTTGGATGACATGGGGGTGAGTAAATTATCAGGAAATTTTAATTCAGAAGTGAACTAATCCTTGAAGAGTTTTTTTTTTTTTTACTTGAGCCAGTAAGCAACCACCTAGCAACCACCCAGAACACCTTAGCAACCACCTAGCAATGCCCTGGAAACCACAATCAAGCATCAGTGGTGTGTTAAAAAAAATAAAAATAATTGTAAAAAATTCTTGGTAGCAAAAAGTGAGCAGATTTCATGTAATTTTAGCTGTAATAAACCTGCTTTGATACCCTGCCTTGACACTGGGACAGTGGTGTGTATGAAGCAGAATGTGGTACTAGGGTGGTCTGTCTCCAGTAGCATTCACATGCTGTCCCACTGTTCCTCATCTTCAGCAATCCCATTAATCACTCTCTCTGTCTGTTTTACTGCCTGCTTGGACCCCTCCTTCACATCTTTAGGCAACAGAGAAAAAAGAAAAAACAAAAAGAAAAAAAAAAAAACTCTGTGTTCCTCCATATGGGCCTGGGGACACATTCAACTAATTCTCAATGTGTCTGATGACACTGGCTAGCCCGGGGGCCTGTGTGAAATAAGAGAGGCTCCTGTGTGAAAAGAAAAGGCTTGAATAAAGGCCCAAATGGATGAGACCATTTACAGTGAAAAACCAACAGTAAAGCCTTGTGACTGGATTGAGTTTATGTACAGAGTGTTTTGGGAAAGTGCTGTCAAACAATAACCAGCGCCGTGTTATCATGAGATCTGACCAAACCCGTAATCATGGCATTAAGGTGCATTTGTCTATCTAGGGCACATCAGAGAACATCCTGTATCAAAGATGATTATGGATTTAATATGGTTGATTTTTCTTTCATTTTTAACCAAAAAAAAAAAAAAAGCAAGGCTCGATAAAGCAAGACAAAACGAAGCAAAACAAAACAAATTTGTGACTTAAAGGGATAGTTCAACCTAAAATGAAAATTAAGTCTTTATTTATTCACCCTGGTGTTGTTCTAATGCCGTTTGCCCTTCTTTTTTTTTTTATGGACCACAAAAGGAGAATTTTCAAAAAAATGTCCCACTTACGCTTGTCTATAATGGCAGTGAATAATGACCAGCATCAAGCTTTTTAAAAAGGTTGCAAAATGATCACAGAATGTATAATGCTCCACGTGCCATATATCCCACGTGTTCTGTGGGTATACGTTAGGATTTGGTGAAAAACAAACCAAAATTCAATGTGAATGTGATAACTTCTTGTTACGTTGAACACAACGCATACATATAGGAAGATACATGGATTGCATTTCATGTTGTGTTTTTGTTAATCTTGATTTCTACAACTCGTGTGCTTTTTCTGGGCAAGCATTTACTTTTTTCCTGGCAAATTTAAATTAGATTAAATGTAATTTTGTTTTATTTAAAGGTACACTAACTTTTTCGTTAAAAATGAACTGCATTTGAGTCAATACATCATTAATACTGCTTTCAAAATGTGTTTTTGTCTTACTCTGATTCACTATGGTAAGCCTATCTTAAGTGTTTATATTTTAGCCCTGATGGGATGGTTTTCGCTGGAAATTGCGTACATACTTCACTCGCTTGTGTGTGTCTCGTCAAATCAGTAAATAGAGAAAAGTTGCTACTTTGACGCATGTTCTAAAGAATGCTCCGTGCATATAGCCTCAAGGGAGTGGAAATACTTCAAATGAATGATGACAACACACACATTGCGAACTGCATGCTTTCGATCACAATTCGTTATCGATTAGTCAAGGCGAGATAGGCGGAATCGCGCTGAATGACACAGACCAGAAGCGCTCCCTCTCGCGCGCTCTCTCTCTCTCTCTCTTTCTTGCGCGCGATCCCAGTTCTCTCAGACAGCGCGCGACCAGTTCTCCTTGCACCTGAATGGTAAAATGCACAGTTGTCAAAATGTCTATCAAGTGGAGTATCTCACGTAAATACAGTCGGCTATGGCGTAAGTGGACGTAATCATTTGGGTAAAACAGGATATGTGTCAGTATCCATGGATTTGGTCTTAAAGGGGCCGCAGCCTATATTTGTCATTAAAGTTAATAAAACAACAAAATATGTTAAATAAATGTATACATGGTAAATAAACCTATTGTATCTGAATTTTTTTTTTTTTATATAACAACTATATATAAATATATATATATATATATATATATATTGATAATTATGCCCTTTGAAGGTTATTGGACACTGTGACATTTTTGTTCTTTAAGTTTGTCACAAGCACATAAAAATTATTACTTTTTTTATTAGTGAAGCTGTCCTACATTCATTAGTCTTACTGTGTTGTGCTTGGAAAAAACAAAACAAAACAAAACAAAAGAGAGAGAGAGAGAGAGAGAGAGAGAGAGAGAGAGAGAGAGAGAAATTAATAAATGTATCGGTATCGGCGAGTACTAGAAAAAAAAAGTATCGGTACTCGTACTCGGTCCTTTAAAAAATGATATTGGTATATTGGATATGATATTGGTACATTGAATATGATATTGGTACATTGGATATACATTTTTAACAAAGTGCACAAATTAAAAGGCATAGTTTACCCAAAAATCAAAACACACACACACAAAACATCTTTTGTGCTCCACAGTCATACAGGTTTGAATGGAACAACATGAGAGTGAGTAAATGATGACAGAATTTCCATTTTTTAGTTTAACAATCCCATTTACATTAGTTTATGTGTTATAATCAAACTTGAATGAACAATATAAAACACTAATAATCAATGAACAACAGTATACTCTAGATTAAATGTCATAAAATGTTGTTCATTGTTAGTTCATGATACATAATTCATTCATTTGAAAGAATTTGACCTTATTGTAAAGTTATTGCATAATTCATACGCATCACTTCTACAAAGTAACCAGTAAAGTGTCATACTTTGTTATACAGTACAGGGTGTATGTGCATCTAAGCATGTGTTTACGTATGTCAAGTGTAGCTTGATTCAATTGGCATTAAATCAAGGAGAATGTCCTGGTTTACCTGGGTGTGCCTCTCTCACAGTACTCTATGGTGTATACAGTACGTACATCTATAAATAGTCAACACTCAACAGAAGGCACTCAACTGGTTTGGACCAGGTGTCATTTAGGAATGCAGAATACTTACACATCAGCATACTAGTTAAAACCCTTATTGTCCCAGGTCTCACTTTCAGTATTTAGCCTTAGGTTTCCACAGCATGCTGGAAAATTTCTACAGGCAATTAGGCATTGTTACCAGAACGGCATGAGAAATTATCTGGATCCTGAGCGGCTATTGATTGTAACTTGATATGAACAATGCTCCTTGGCTGGTGCCATACAGTTTATTTGTGTGGGATGGTTTGTGATTGGTGGAGGGTTACCTGAACAACGGACGCCCTGGGCGATAAGACCCCACATGAAGTTAGCACAGTATTCACACCAGTGCGGCCCTCTGAAGGTGTGCACCTACACCAAAGACAAAGTTGTCATCGTGAGTCAAACACACACGTCAAATGATTTGTTCATCTCTACATTTCCATTTCCAGTTAAAGCTCACAAAGAAAGTTCCACAGAAAATGAATGATGACGTTTCCATTGTAATTCTCACAGTACCTGATAACTAACAAAGTGTGTCTCACGCAGACTGGACAAACATAAAGATCAAATCAACAGACTACACATTTATACTTAGACCTGTAACATATAAAAAAAGAATCACTGGCATTATTATATTGTAAACTTTGGCAGCGTACTGTTCAAAATTGCTTTGTATTTTATTTTATTTTATTGGCTAATTTAAATTAGATTAAATGTAATTAAGGTACACTAAAGTTTTTTTGTTCAGAATTAGCCAAATTTAAATAATGAGTCAATACATCATTAATACTGCTTTCAAAACATGTTTTGCCTTACTCTGATTCATTATGGTAAGCCTATTATAAGTGTTTAAATTTTAACCCAGATGAGATGGTTTTCGCTGTAAATTGCGTACATATGTCACTCGCTTGTGTGTCTCTCGTCATATACGTAAATAGAGTAAAGTTGCTACTTTGACATGTATAAGGTGTGGGAATGGCATAGGTCAGTTGTCACAATGAGCGAGAAAGGGTGACATGGATCCGCTAAATCGCAAACCTTTGGGGAAACAAACGCAGAACAGAGGAGAGTCTTCTGGCAAAAAGACGACATGAGCTTGTAATAAAACAAGAATCAACATTAGCTTGGCTTTTCAGAGATGGTGAGAACTGAGGGATTTGAAGTTGTTGTAAAAGCGAAGCAAAGATGGCATTTTTATTACTCAATAAGCGAGTAAGGTATTTTATTGAACAGATAAAATTGCCATATTTAGTTTTTTTTTGTTTTTTGTTTTTTAATTATAATACATGCGAGTCAGATTACAGGATTGCTAGGGAAAATAATGTGTCTGGTATCTGTTACCAAGCTGCTGAAAGTCACACGCAAAGCATGTTCCCATGCACGCCCTTGTGCTGTCAAAACACAGCTCAAAGATGGACAAAAGAAAAGACACAACACACAGAGTTTTGGAACAAAGCCCAGGTTTATGAATGCTAAAATATAAATATCAATGAGAAAACTCTTCATCTGTGTCCACAACTACTGGCTGTTACAAAACCTAGTGATCTGTCTACATTCTAACTGAAATGATACTCAACAAGTGACATCTCGGTGCATCAAACAAATAGCACGCAATATACATAGCACACATACAATATGGGCAATTGGGCAATTGCCCATTTTGCCCCAATAATAAATATTTCTCTCTTCTTTGTCCACCATCTTGGATTTACTCTTTGGCTGCAACCGAAATCGCATACTTCCTTACTATAAAGTAGGCGAAAAACAGTTTGTTACAAAAGAAGTATGTCCGAATTCACAGTACTCATAAAAAGTACCCGGATGACCACTACTTCCGGCTAGTGTGCATACGATGGACTACTATCCCATGAGGCCATGGGAGAGGATTTGTGAATGGTAGTGAAGCAACATAACTGATGCTGGTAGGTCATGTGATAAGGGCAACATGGCGAATGTAGTACGTCCAGATTACATTCATACTATACACATTCATACTATACAGAATGTATTTTTTAGTAATTGTGAAGAAATTACTTATTTAAAATAAGTACCTACTCAAGAGAGTATGCGATTTCGGGTGCAGCCTTTCACTCATGCATTCTGGGATTGCTTTCTTGAAGGATACATACAGTCAAAACAAAATATCTACCAACCTTAAAAACTCTACCTACCGAGTGAGCTCACTAGGTTTTGGAACACAGCATGTGTGAGAACTCTTATGAGGGAGGTGGATACTGAATAATTCATAATGCTCTTATGACTGCAGGTGACATCATGATAAAGATGTTACAAGGAAGCATCCAAGTGATGATTGCTTTGTTTTGCTCTTTTAGGGTTTAAAAAAGGAAGTCAGATGACGATACACTGTTCATTCTCAGCCTCAGTCAATTTTCAGAAACTGGAAAGTCATGAAATGGGAGACTCCATTCAGCAGCTCAGCAGAGGGATGGTTATTGATTTGTGCGATCAATCTTATCAGTCAATAGCGCTGTTAATAGATTAAAAGCCTAGGCAATTAGGCTCATAGGATAGATTTAGGCTTATTGATACGAGGCTCACAGTATCATGCATTTAAACGCTGTCAACACATAAACATTTGAACGAGACACTAGTAAACATTCAAACAACCTCACAGTAGCAGCAAATATAGAGTGCAATAAAAGTGAATGATTTTATCAGGCTCACAATCAACATTTCAAGTTTTGGTCGTTTTGAAATAAATTAACCATCCAATCAAAACATTTGAGAAATCACGAACATATATATGCACAAGACTTCACAAAACATCAACACAACATATTTACATGACGGAATTTGCAAGAGGAAATACTGAAAGCTTCTCTAGCAAGGAAACGGACCTGTTCGTCTGCGAGGTTAAAGCGCGCGACCAGCCGGATTCCACCGAAGCATTTTTATCTTCATGCACACAATAATAATCTTTTACAGTGTACACATGTTGTGCACCTGCCTATAGGCGCATATTACTAATGCACTCTTTAAATAACAAAACAAATATTGCGGCATTGACTTTAGACCAGGTTTCAGTTGGTCAGTGGCACAGTCTATTTTAGTTGCCTCAAAATAGCAACACGCCAACAATGCACCTGAACACACCTCGCTTTCAGACCAGTACGCCCATGGATGCACAAATGCATTTGCTATTTAAACAACGTGGTGCAGGATGTGAAAATTGCGTCGGGCTGAAACTAGCAAAAAACACTTGCTTCGCGCCTGCCGTGTATGATAGGGCCCAATGAATGCATACCAGGTTGCATTGGCTGTAATAAAATAGCATTTCAAATAGAAATATGTGTAGAGGTTGTTAACCAGCTACCTTTACCTGTTGAAGTTGCTGCCATTTTGGTTCTTTTTACATGACGTCATTTGAGAGTATATGATCAGATAAACAGTTTTTAATAGTCAGTAATTTGTACACTACCGTTCAAAGGTTTGGGGTCAGTCAATTTTTAATGTTTTTTTTAAAGAATTTTCTTATGCTGACCAAGGCTGCATTTATTTGATCAAAAAACTGTGAAAACAGTAATATTGTGAAATATAATTCGAATTTAAAATAACTGTTTTCTATTTTTACATATTTTAAAATGTAATTTATTCCTGTGATGGCAAAGCTGAATTTTCAGCATCATTACGCCAGTCTTCAGTGTCACATGATTCTTCAGAAATCATTCTAATATTCTGATTTGGTGCTCAAGAAACATTTATTATTAGTTTTCACTGATTAATATTTTTATTGGGAAACTGTGATACACATTTTTTTTCAGAATTCTGCCACTTTTGATCACTTTAATGCATCTTTGCTGAATTGAATCTTACCGACCCCAAACTACACAGTAGTGTAGTTACCATAATTCTGACATGATGTACAGTAGTCGTAACACTTACCTTAAAGTTGTGGATCTTCTCGTAGTTGCAGTGTTTTTCCGGTCCGTCCTTGAGTGTGGTGCGTCTGCTCAGTGGTGACGGGGTGATCTGTGAACAAGCCAAAATCTTTAGAGGCTTCCAGAGGAGGGCACCTTTACTGCCCAGATTCACCCCCAGAGCTAACGCCAACAACTCCTGGTGCTTACGGTCCTTCTGCTTAGCTTTGTGAGGGGCTAATTCACCTTTTGCTGACCCCTTAGTGCCAACAACCAGGGCCCTGGGCCTCGAAAGATCCTGCATCTCCTCTGCAGAGGAAGATGAGAATGATGTGGAATAGGGGGACAACTGTCGTGCTGGAACTGAGTCAGTCCTTCACTCCTTGGCAATCTGGGCCGAATGAGAAGGGGGACAGCCTGGTCCTGCATAGGCAGGGGCTGGGGGTTGGGGGTGTGGTTGGTGGGCTGCCTGGGGGCAGGAGTGTGTCTCAAACAATAGCACACATTCAGCACTCTAAGAGAGTGGCAACATGAGAGAGAGACACATTGGGAGGAGTGAATGTGTCAGTCTTGTAGATACATCTCAGCAGGTTTCTACAGTGGGATCAATGGAATCCAGAACACAGCAGAGTTATTACTGTTAACTATTATGGAGCCCCACACCTGACATGCGGACAAATATACATATATTTTATATATATATATATATATATATATATATATACATATATTTTAATATAAAATATATGTATATATATATATATATCAGTCAAACCAAAACTTATTCAGACACTAGATATCATTTTTGATATATTTTTTACTAGTGGGTGCAGGACACTATATTTCATTTATGTAAGTGAGGATAATAAAATAAAGTAAACTGTGACATATTATAACCAAAAATTCTTCATACAGTGGACTACCAGTAAAACTGATAAAAATTTGGAACCAAAAATTATTCAGACACTTTGACCTGACCATGTTTTGCTTAAGTGTTATCTGACATAATTAAGATTAATTTTTTTCTGACACAGTTCAACTCTGAGATCTTGTCATATAGGTACAGTAACTCATTTGGGGGGGCATGGCTTGAATGGAACACAGCACTTCCAGACGCAATTCCACTGCAGTTCCCTTGAGCACGGATAATCCTAGATCTTAAAGCCAAAGAGCTCAGCTTTACATGCAAAAAAATCAGACATTTACTCTGAGAAAAGTCAATTCTCTCTCAACAAAAGGTCTTTATCAGATCTAGTCCCTGTCTAGCATGTACACTTTTATGTGGTTTATCCTTCTAGTCCTCTCTCTGTCTCTTCACTTCTGATCGTAACTTCAGTTACAAATCGCATCAGGATTTAGGCAGCTTACAGTCGTAATCCTGCATCACGGAAAAATCCTATAGTGCCAGAATCCCTTGTTTAAGGATTCAGACTTGTTAGACCCCATTTAAACCTGGTCTTATGATCCGTTGCAGGTAAACTAATCAAAAGTGGGTAGCACAAAATATGAAAAAATGCTTTGTGATCTGGATAACTCAATCCACATTTGGGGTTCACTGAAAAAAACAATTGGTGTAGGATTTGCTTTAAACCATTCCAGAATTTGGATGTCTTTTTCATCTTTACAGTCTGTGGGCCTTTTTGCAACTTTTTGCCTATTTGGATAATTGTGGTTTATACAACTATGCTTTTTTAAGATTTTTTTTAGGTGCTTTGAGTTTTTGATGTTTTCCTCTGAAGTAGAAAGACTGAAATAGTATTTTCTTGTAAAACATACAATATAATTTTACAGTGAAGTCGAAACATCATATATGGTCAAAGGAAGCTTAAACTGTACTTGCTTGACACACATGAACAAACCTCATTGGTTTTCGCACATTAAGCAAACAGCTTTGTAAATAAAAGCCTAAATAAAATCTGTTCATCATATATAAAGTGAACATCTCTTCAGAAGACTTTAAACTTAATTAAACTTGGATTACTTTTTATAATGTCTTTTTGAAGCGTCAAAATGTTGGTTGCATGGACTTTTAATGGAGGGACAGAAACATTTCAGGTTTAATTAAAATGAAAAATATCTTAATTTGTGTTTTGAAGATGAATGAATGCCTTATGGGTTTTAAATCACATGAGGATGAGTAAATAATGACAGAATTTTCCTTTAAGTACTGCCTACTTACAGTACCTGTCAATCATCCACAGTGTTAAAACAAGCATTTTAAACTTTTAAACATGCATTTTAAACAAGCAAATAAATTTGTCTTTAAAAGAAATTAAACTTCTGATCTTAGGACCATCAACCTTTGTGATCAGATTATCCAAGACGGATGTTACTACAAGTACCAGGTGTAAATAAGGACCCTAGACTAATTTTCAGGCTGGGGGACTGCGACCCTTCTCAGCAGGAGGCTGATGCCGAATCTAGCAACATTGTCTGGGTATTTGCTGAAACATCCTGTGTAGAACACACATGAGACTTCCTCACCTCACAGATACAGCACAACTGAGGGCCTAGTATGGGTGGCCAGTCATTTGCAAGATTACATCAATTACCAAAATGATGAGATTAGGAAAGAATAATAGAGATCTGATGAGTAAAAAAGAAAGAATGCTGAAGAGGAAGAAAAGCAACCTGGCTATGGCTCACATATTCAAGATATGCCACATAGACATGATGTACCAGATTTCCTAGAAAAGTGAGGTGGAGATGAGTGGAAGCCTGTCAGGGTTGTGTTGAGTAAAAGTATGAGCACTGCTAAAAAAGCGCTGGCGTGGTTTTTATTGCTGCTGACCTCCACAGTGACACACATTTTTGTGTGCTGGGGGTACAGGGCAGTTAACATGTGTTACATTGCTTGACTGATATGGGATTTTCACGGCTGATGCCAATATCTAGGGCACAATGCAGCTGATGGCCGATATAATGGCAATTTATTTAATCAATATAGAGCTGTTCAGTTTGTAGTCCTAAAACCAAAGAGAATGTTTGAGGAATGGATTCCCTCTGGAATTTCTTACGAGTTTTTACAGTAGCAGTCTTTTGGTTTAGGAGTAAAATACGTTTTTTTAAAATACAAATAAATACTTGCTAAAAAGTTGCTAAATGAGGACTAAAATGGTTGGCGAATGGCAGCTAACACAATGTTAGCAAATTTGGTTGTTTAAAGCACACAACAATTTTAAAATGACTGTGTGTATTTTATTGTTTTAGCACAAAACAAGAATGTCTCTTCAAGTAATGTTAAGCACAGAATCATACACAGAAAACCGCTATGCTAAAAACAACATGGCTAATTAGCCGGTAAGCCTATTGCCCATTAAAAATAAGTACACTTTAGCATACTTTTAAAATCAGTACTTAAGTGCGAACTGAATGTAATGTTTTCAGAAACTTAACTGCATATTAAATGAGAAGATATTGGTCACGGTTCGTGTCCTGGTTAAAATAGCTTATTTCGCTGGATTTAAACATTCTTGGAAACATTTGGGATAATTTAAGTACACAAGTCAACAAAATATATAAAACTGCTCTAGTGTTTTTTTGGATATTTTAATCCAAAGATCTTACATATTGTGCCTTTAGGTGCACTTTCTTTTTCACAAGGTCATGAATAGCTAGCATGAAATGCTAGCAAATGAGATTGCTACAACATTGCTAAAATACAACAAATAAACTATTATTTCACACTTATTTACTCAAAAACCACTCAAAAATGTATGAAAACAGAAAATGTGCAATTACAACATAACCTAAGCCAGCACAGATGTGCACAACCAACGATGATGATCTCAAAATGGCTGAATACGAGCTGATTAATCTGATACATCAGCCTATTACTAATTCAAACTGAAAACCAACATCTAGTTCAGATAGCATAAACTGAAATACCAGCAATGAAGTAAAAACAGTAGCTTACTGAGGGTCACACGTTTAAGCTATACACTCAAAAGAAAAGATAAAGGGATGTTGGGGAGTCACATACAGTGATACAAGGGAAGAGGGAGATGGGGCTCACAGACAGTGCGAGTCAATGAGCAAGACTTGCACTTTTTGTCCTAAGGCAGATGGCTTCTTGTCTCCTAATAAAATAGGCGCAAAAGCCAAACACAAAAGAGAGACAATAAGGCCTAGTCTCTTTTTAGAGACCCTTGTATTGACAGAAGAGACCCAACAAATGAGGAGACAGACAGAACTAGGGCACATAAAGTAGGTACACATCCTATGCGATACACAGAGGGAAATGTGCTACATTCATTTAAAACACTATTCAATTAATTCAAAATACTGTAATATTATAGATTTTCTCTATCAATACTTGATCTTGGTGACCTTGTGGCTGTAATGACATAATGGATTCTCATTTATACTCTAAGAAAAGACATTTAAAAATGAAGGACAAAAATTAATATTGTCAAACTGGCCACCAATACACTGTGACTTTAAGAGCCAGTATTATGACTTATTTGTAAGGCAACTGCAGGAAAGTAAAAAACAGATCATTTCTATCTTTCATTTTAAAAGCTGCAGTGCTGAAATGTAAACAACAATGATAAATGACCACAAAGCTCAGCACTAATTCTAATAACTCCGATCCATCAGCAGCGAGTGGTTTTAGGTGGAACTTGCCAGGCCAGCAGAACACTTCAGCGATTACTGTTATTAGAGGAAGAGAGCCATGTGAACTCTGAGCTGTGCAGATGACCAAACAGGCAAGGTAAGGGATTCATACAGGTTATCACACTGCCGTCATAGAAAGACAAAGCCTGATTCTGCTCCCTAAATGTGACCTGTAAATGGTCAGACATGGGTAAATCAAGACAGTGATGTTATGGTATTTCAGGGTGTGTGAGGTCAGGTCACTGTAAAATTTCAAGAGAAAAAAAAAATTACCTTATAATAATTTGATCGTTAGGTTGATGATGATTACCATTTATTGTAACAAATTAGCTAAGCCATCCAGGGTGAGACAATTTTCATGAAAAGCCTTAGATTCATAACAATTACATTGTTAAAACACAATGGAGTTGTTATTGCTACCTAAAACTAAAACAAAAACTAAAACTATTAAAAATCATTGAAATAAATGTTATATGTTTGCTTGGCAACTAACTGAAATCAAATAAGTTGAAGTTCTAAAATACTGAAATAAAAATAAATTAAAAGCAATTTTTAAAAAATACTAAAAATAACAAAAACACATACAATTACTAAAACATAAAATGAAAATGAAAACTGAAAATATAAAAATAAAAGCTAATTAAAAATATGAATAAATACAATAAATACTATAAGGCTACTGCAAGAATTGTAGCTACACTGCAACAAAGCAGCAATATATCACAAAAACAGCACAGTTATTATCATTAATCCCTGCATTATTAGTCTGAGAATACTCTAATACTAAAGTGAATACTGGGCTGAAAAAAAATCGGATCTTTTAAAGTATATATTGTATACAAATCCATATTCACAGCTTGACAGCTTGTTGAGGCTGCCCACTAGTGGACATCTGAACAAAGCTGTGAGATGAAAAAACTCCACTTGTTGAAGTGTGTTGAGTTAATTTATATTAATTAAAACCCTTAGCTAATTAAAATTCTCTGTCTGGTGTCGGTAACAAAAACAAATTTGCCCTATGCAAACATGACTATGTGGGTGATAAACAAACTACACTTCAGTTGACTAATTGACAAATGTTTGATCATCGCTTATGTTTATTTCACAGAGCTCTCATGAAGAGCTATTTCACCTCAAGAGTGAGGCAACAGAATTCATAAAAAGGTAGCAGTAGATCTGACTGAATTGATAAAACTCTCCTGTCAGTGAACCAGACAGTGCGTCTGATGAATGAGAAAGGAGACAACACATTCATGGCATTATCTTTCATCAAAGATGCACAGTTGCACACCCTAATGCTTAAACACTCTCACACTCTTATAATCTTCCAAATGCACAGAAAGAAATGCTCCTTATTTGTCTAAATACCATTCTAATAATGATTCGTGAAAGGATGGTGCCTGACGCCATGATTTGGTGAAAAGAAACTGTGTGACTAATACTAAAAAAACAAAAACAAAATGAATGGATAACTCTTATCAATAAAACCTGGATAACATATACAGGCACATGCATAATAAAGCAGCACCAGTGTCAATATCCTGTTATCACTACGCACAGACAGAGACGTGTTTTTACGATTAACTCTCTGACTGAATTCTGCATGTAAATGTCATCTCAAATACCAAGAACGACTCAAATAAAAGAAATGAAACAGAATTGACAGCATTATTGCTAGTTAGTATTGCTGTTGAGTGCTGAAATGTGCAATGACAAGCAAAAAATGCCAAATGTATCCCAAGTATACTGATTAGCCTATAATTAACATATACAATGAAAACAAAAAATGCTCTTTTATGATTAATTTCATTTCAACAAAAATTGTCCTCCTTCCTTACCATCTTTATTTGGCATAAACAACAAGGTTTTATAATGTCTTATGATTATGCAGCATATGATATCTTATAGTTATATCTTATTATAATATTAATTTATCATACGATTAACTCACTGACTGAATTCTGCATGTAAATGTCATCTCAAATACCAAGAACGACTCAAATAAAGGAAATGAAACAGAATTGATAGCATTATTGCTAGTTAATGTTGAGTGCTGAAATGTGCAATGACAAGCAAAAAATGCCAAATGTATCCCAAGTCTACTGATTAGCCTATAATTAACATATACAATGAAAACAACAGCGGTCCTAAAACAAAGCCCTGTGGGATTCCGCAAAAAACAGTGCTCTTTTATGATTAATTTAAACAAAAATTGTCCTCCTTCCTCATCATCTTTATTTGGCATAAACGACCAAGGTTTTATTATAATATCTTATGATTATGCAGTATATGATATCTTATTATATTTTTATCTTATTATAATATTAATTTATCATACATTGCTGACACACATGCTGTAAACTTTAGTAACGTGGTAAGAACATTGTAATCTATATCTGAAGAGGTATGCACATTACCTTGTCCTCGTGTTGGAAAGTAACTTTTTTGGGCTCAGAGCGGGTCCGGTTAAGTCGGTGAGTGATTTTGTCCCTCAGGAGAGAGGTATAGCCCAGATGCTGGTAAATAGGGTTTGTGGTCATCTTGGCAATGTACTCTGCTGCCTTGGTTTCAATATAGAGAGTGATGAGACCGTCTGTAACCAGATCATGAACCGACTCGAAACGTTTTTCTCCCACAAAGTGCTTTCCATCATGAAAGAGTCGGTAGTTCAGAGTCTGGCCACCAAATCTGAGTGACAGACAAGTAGTACTGCATATTATATTACTGTATATTATAATGCAGTATGATATAATATTATTCTGATAATATTATAATAATACTGTATATTATAAAACAAAATATATTCATATATATTCATATATTATTTTCACAATTTGTAAAATAAACAAACAAACAAAAAAACATTTTACAACAAATATATTAATATAATATAATATAATATATCATATAATATCATATAATAGAATATTGTTCAATGGTTTGGGGTCTGTAAGATTTTTTTTTTAAACAAGTTAATACTTTAAAGGGTTAGTTCACCTAAAAATGAAAATTCTGTCATTAATTACTCACCCTCATGTCGTTCCACACCCGTAAGACCTTCGTTCATCTTCAGAACACAAATTAAGATATTTTTCATAAAATCCGATGGCTCAGTGAGGCCTGCATTGAGAGAAAGACAATTAACACTTTCAATGCCCAGAAAGGTACTAAAGAAATATTTAAAACAGTTCATGTGACTACAGTGGTTCAACCTTAATGTTATGAAGCAACAAAAACACTTTGTGTGCCAAAAAAAACAACAAAAAAACTTTATTCAACAATATCTAGTGATGGGCGATTTCAAAACACTGCTTCATGAAGCTTAGAAGCTTTACGAATCTTATGTTTCGAATATGTGTTTCGGAGCGCGTATCAAACTGCCAAAGTCACATGATTTTAGTAAAGGAGGCTTTGTTACGTCATAAAATTTCAATGGTTCACATGACTTTGTCAGTTTGATACACGCTCTGAACCACTGATTCAAAACAAAAGATTTGTAAAGCTTCGAAGTTTCATGAAGCAGTGTTTTGAAATTGCCCATCACTAGATATTGTTGAATAAAGTCGTTATTTTGTTTTTTTGGCGCACAAAAAGTATTATCGTTTAAGGCTGAACCACTGTAGTTACATGAACTGTTTTAAACACGTCTTTAACTTTCTGGGCTTTGAAAGTGTTAATTATCTTGCTGGCAATGGAGGCCTCACTGAACATCGGATTTTATTAAAAATATCTTAATTTGTGTTCCGAAGATGAAGGTCTTACGGGTGTGGAATGACATGAGGGTGAGGAATTAATTACAGAATTTTCATTTTTTGGATGAACTAACCTTTTAAAATGATCAAAAGTGACAGTAATACCTTTTACATGGTTACAAAAGATTTCTATTTCAAATAAATCACAGTTTCCATGAAAATTTTAAGCAGGACAACTGTTTTTAAATAAGAAGAAATGTTTCTTGAGCATCAAATAAGCATCTTAGAATGATAAAAAAAAAAAAAAAGAATAGATGGCATGTACCTCAAAGCAAGTGTATAAGTTCCTGGTTGTCTCTGACTCTCTCTGATGAGATAAGCACCTTCTGTCGCTGCCAGCAGTTCATCTGCACGCTCTCTGGAAATCAGACCATGGAACCTGTACAGAGACACCATGATTTACCCTGGTGCACACAAACACATACACACACACACACACACACACACACACACACACACACACACACACACACACACTCTCACGCTTACATATTCACATGCACAGATACTCTAACTCAACTGACACAACATAAATCACAGTCCTTTTCTCTCTCCCTCATACACTCATATTAGCACCCTCACACACATCACTACACAAAATCAATGAGCACCGCCACTCATAATGATGTTAAATAATAAATTCTGCTAACTCACTGCAAATTTCACATGCATACATACAAGGGGGTAAAAAGTAACTAGACAGCTACTAGAAGTAATATGAGGAATAGTAATATTGATGCTTTGCTTCCAAAGCACTACTAATAAAGTTAGACACTCACTCTCTACCATAGTATTTGGGTCTGCTTTCCATCTGCAAGTCAGAGGGAAGAACGTAAGAGAGAGAAATACATTGAGAAATACAGTTTGCAACACAAATCACTTTGTCAAACTGGTCATGAGGCTTTTCTAACAGGTAAGTCTTTTCTAACAAGATGAACATTTTGTGAACATGGAGACAGTCTGAACATCTGCTCCAGTGTTTAGTAAAAGATATGCAGACTAAATCAATATGAGTAATGTTTGAAAAACCTTGGGAGTGTTTACACACATTTTCCTGTACTTACCTCATGAGGACATGTGATCCTCTTTGGTCTTGGTGCTTCTTGTTGTAATTGGTACACTGACAAACAACGAAGAAAAATATTTCTAAATTTTTTTTTATAAATTAATATTTTTATATTTTGAAAATAAGAAAATGTATATCAATACATTGATATTGAGTCTTTCGGCATGAGAAGCAGCTCATCAGAGGAAATTCTACAGTTTATTTTACCTCTAATCTTTATAACACTGTGGTGAGATGTTGGTATATATAGAGCATGTCAAAACACAGCATTCTCTCTTAGACATTAATCCATTAGGTCTGAACTTGAGGACACACACCCACTATCACTTCTGTCAGACTAAGCTACAACGCATTATAAAAGTGGATTGGGTAATACTGGTAAAGCTATTGAAAAATGAACACTGCGCAAGAAGCAAACAGATAAATCAACACCAACAGTTGGTCAGGTATGGGAAAGGAGTACATGAAGGGCCAGTATTCAGCTCAAGGGGGTTTAAGCACAGATGTTTTGATTGTGCCTGTTTGTTTGAAAATGTAGTACAGAGAATAGAGGTTAATACCAGGAATTCCTCAGGTTATCCTCTCCTAAATAATCAGCTTGCACAGGCAAGGTCTATTTGCGGTCAGTTTGCACAACATTCCTTTGATAGTGAGTTACTTCATTCTCAATGATAAAAATGGGGATTTTAAATTTTAAGTCATCACTAAAGTGAAAAAACACCTGTATCTCCATACAAATAAACAGACCTTGTGTCTACAAGGTGCTAAAGTGCCACTCCAACGATCCCTGCACCTGCAGTGTGTTTCAAAAGTCTGAGACTACTTTGAATTTTTTTACTTAGACCTGGAAAGAATCATGAAGTTTTAAGATTTTGAACACTAAAACAAAGAAAAATTGACATATTATGAATTAGAAATATATGGATCCAATAAAAATTCCTACGTATTCTTGAATACATCTCTTTTATAATGAATATATTGTAATGTTCTTAATTAAAATACTTTTTAAAATTTTGATATTATTGAGGCGGGGGCATAAAAGAATAAATTTTTTCTCATTAAAATAATTCTTAAAGAAAACATTAGGTAGTTTGGCAGATCTCAATGGGGAAAAATATTACGCTGGATATCTATACAGATATGGACTGGGTAATGTGTTAGGAGCAAAAGGATGCCACATCGTTTGATGGAAATAAAAATTATCAACCTACAGAGGACTGAATTCTAAGACACCCCGAAAATCAAAGTGAAAAAATAATGCAGCAGGCTAGTCCATTTTGTTAAAATTTCATTGCAGCAACTCAAAATGGTACTCAGTAGTTTGTATGGCCCCCATGTGCTTGTATGCATGCCTGACAACGTAGGGGCACGCTCCTAATGAGACGACGGATGGTGTCCTGGGGTATTTCCTACCAGATCTGAACCAGGACATCACTGAGCTCCTGGACAGTCTGAGGTGCAACCTGGCAGTGTCGGATGGATCGAAACATAATGTCCCAGAGGTGTTCTATTAGATTTAGGTCAGGCGAGCGTGGGGGCCATTCAATGGTATCAATTCCTTTATTCTCCAGGAACTGCCTGCATACTCTCGCCACATGAGGCCGGGCATTGTCGTGCACCAGGAGGAACCCAGGACCCACTGCACCAGCGTAGGGTCTGACAATGGGTCCAAGGATTTCATCTCTTTTCCTAATGGCAGTCAGAGTGCCATTGTCTAGCCTGTAGAGGTCTGTATGTCCCTCCATGGATATGCCTCCCCAGACCATCGCTGACCCACCACC
This sequence comes from Elopichthys bambusa, assembly GCA_037101425.1. Classification (NCBI taxonomy): domain Eukaryota; kingdom Metazoa; phylum Chordata; class Actinopteri; order Cypriniformes; family Xenocyprididae; genus Elopichthys; species Elopichthys bambusa. The sequence goes on along the minus strand of CM074439.1, from coordinate 11,681,180 downwards.
AAACCGGTCATGCTGAACGATGTTACAGGCAGCATAACATTCTCCACGGCTTCTCCAGACCCTTTCACGTCTGTCACATGTGATCAGGGTGAACCTGCTCTCAAAAAAGTACAGGGCGGCAGTGGCGGACCTGCCAATTCTGGTGTTCAATGGCAAATGCCAATCGAGCTCCACGGTGCCGGGCAGTGAGCACAGGCCCAGTAGAGGACGTCAGGCCCTCAGGCCACCCTCATGAAGTCTGTTTCTGATTGTTTGGTCAGAGACATTCACACCAGTGGCCTGCTGGAGGTCATTTTGTAGGGCTCTGGCAGTGCTCATCCTGTTCCTCCTTGCACAAAGGAGCAGATACCGGTCCTGCTGATAGACTGTGCTAGGAGACACAACAAACCTTCTGGCAATGGCACGTATTAATGTGCCATCCTGGAGGAGTTGGACTGCCTGTGCAACCTCTGTAGGGTCCAGGTATTGCCTCATGCTACCAGTAGTGACACTGACCCTAGCCAAATGCAAAACTTGTGAAAAACAGTCAGAAAAGATGAGTAGTATGGAGTGGTTTTACAGGAATGGTTTTACAGATGGAGGCCACTTAACTGACCAGATCAACATCCCAGGAGTTTAACTGATATTTAAATTCACTATAAAATTTTTAGATTGAAAAACATATTTAAACACTTCCACAAAACTCTTTTACTCCTTTACCAGCGTGAGCGTTGCTGCCATTAAAGCAAAAAAAAAAAAAAAAAAAAATCTTAAATTCATGATAATTTTTCAATTAAACATTTTACTCAAATTGTATTAGTGATAATAAAATTTGTAGTTAAAAAGATATAATGAAAAAATATAACATGAAAGCATAATAAATAGTGGACTCTTGGACTTTTGGCAGTGTATATTATCAATCTGAACAAATTAGTTCTTTACTGTGAGGAAAAAGTTTAATAATGGCATTTAGATCAGTGTGAAGAAAGCAGCGGTAGTGAAATGATCAATACTGGCTCAAAAACTGCAGCAGATGTGCGGGGGCACTTCAGCTCGACATGGACGTGACCTTCTCTTGATGACTTCATTAAAAGCTGCTCATCATGGAGAGCAGCGATTGGCCACCGCAGTCTGAGCACAGACAGAATCTGGACTCAGCTCTCAAATTTTTCCTCACAGGGAGCAGGAAGGTATCTGACAGCGATGCCAAGTTTTTGTCAAAGAAGCTCAGAACAAGCAGTGGGTTCTGGACAACATCCACTAGAATGACAAGGACGGGGCCTGCTCTAAAAATACTGCACAGTGGGAGTGAATGCGAGGGAAAATGAGTTGAAATGTGGGCTGGACTAGAAAAATCTGAGATAATGCTCACTGGTTAGGAAAACCTTGACAGGAGAATCGCTTCTGTCAGGGTCTGAATTAAAAGGCAAAAATGCCACTAAAATGAACATAAATGCCACCACATTCAAGATAAGGGGGAAAAGTAACTTGCACAATTAAACTAAATCTATCCGCTCGTTAAGTCTTGACGTAAGGAATGCCTTACGGGATGGCCATCTGGGATTTTGGTATGGAAATAAAGATTATGATTATAATTTTTTGGTAGTATTACACCACATCGTGTGTGTATATTAGCACCTTTTGTTGTTTTCTTGTGGTATGAGACCCGGAAGCGCTGCCGCGTGACACCAGACCTAACAACCGAATTACAGCTGTTCTGATTCAAGTAAAATGTAAAAATAAATTAAAAGTGTTGATTGCGGCATAACATTTAGACATGCTCACATTGCATCAGATTTCCTTTTACTGGGTTTTCTGTAGCGTAGCGCATTATAACCAATCACACATGTCTCTGTTGAGCTTATGAATGCAATGGCCAATCAGAGGCATTTTAGATTAGTCACCACTGAAAACACTGGTGGTTTAAGTGTGCACTTTCACTGACTGAATTCTCAGCTTGTTTTGTTTGTGTAGTCAGAATATGACAAGCCACAATTTTACTGGTAAAAGTCTATAGTATTTTGATTGATTGAAGAAATTAAATTTAAGTATATGACTTAAAAGACAACACAGATATATTTATTAAGGAAATGATAAAAATGGCTCTTACAAAGGTGAAAAACATGCTCCTGTATTGCCCTGTAGTGGAACAGTTAATTTCTGACCCTGGTTTATGTCCACTTGCTCTATGCCAGACCACATTCCCATGATACAACGCTCTCATGTTTGAAGCCCAGATTATTGTATTTCTTCAGTCAAGTGTGTTTTATTTGGATGTTAGCGTCAATCTGTCAACTGGACCTAGTTTTGAGACATTAAAATTGTCAATCTGTACATGTATGATGTTAAAAGAAAATACTTACAGTAGGATTTCCATATCGGTGGCTGATAATCTTCAGGATCTATAAAAAATGGATAATAAAACAATGTCAGGATGTCTTCTGTTCTGTGCTATGAACATGTGTTAAAATAATCGTCTATTGTCTGTATGTTCTCATTTAACACAGTCTGTGAAACTTGCTGTCAGGTTAGAGAGTGGCTGTAATCCAAGGTTATTATATTGTTTCCTTAATGTTAAGTTCTTAATGTTAATGTCTAATTCTGTAAGCTGTGATGCGTAATGCGCATGGCTCTGACAACATAATCCTTCCTCTACAACGCCCTCGGGGTATACATGTTTTAACACTTCTTTCATTTAGTTCCCCTTCTCAAAGACAATAAATATACAAATGTGTGTTTAACACACTCGTACAGCTAAAACACAAACACACAAGCACAGGTTTTTGTCATTTAAAAAACACTTTCAATCAATTAAACACTTTAACCAAATGAATTACAGTATTATTACAATATACAATTTATTGCATTTAGTATAAATGTAACATATGAGGAGAAAAGCCCCCACATGAAGGGAATTCAAGAATGTTAGATTATTGTGGCAGACAAAATCATTGAATAAATATTCAAAAATGGATTGAGAATGTCAATATACTGTTTGTTTCGCTTCTGTTCCATTATATAGCACAACAAAATGGAACATAGAGTTCTTTTTGAACTTGGCAGATCAAAAGAGAGCAATAATCAAAATTTCACATATTAATACTGTATGATTCTTGAGTGAGATGAAGGTAAACTGATTTTAGTTTGCAGCCCACCCAGGATGACTTAATAAATAACAGAAATAAATAGAAGGTGGAGTTGGGATTGTGGAAGGGTGACAGAACAATTGCCACAGAAATGAGATAAGACGCCATTTATATACCCATTTATTGTCATTGACATGCTCCTCCCGAATATAGCTCTATTCTATGGAAGCCTGTTTCCACCACAGAATAAGTAATAAAAAAGAAAATTGCAACTTCTTATGTCTTTAAGTCAGAATTGTTTAGAGTTTAAAGGGTCAGTTCACCCAAAAATTTCTGTCATTTATTACTCACCCTCATGTCGTTCCAAACCCGTAAGACCGTTCATCTTCAGAACACAAATTAAGATATTTTTGATGAAATCCGAGGGTTTCTGAACCACACATTGGCAGAAACGTCATTGTACCTTTTGAGGTCAAGAAAGTTAGTAAAGACATTGTTAAAATAGTCAATGTGACTACAGTGGTTCAACCTTAATGTTATGAAGCGACGAGAATACTTTTTGTGTGCAAAAACAAAACAAAAACAAAAGTGAACATAGTGCAGGCTTCCGTGTTTATGTCCGAACGCCGACTCGGTATTAGCCGATGCTTTACACGTGAGCAGCATGATGCATGAGTGTGATGCTGAAGCAGGAGCTGGCCAATAATGAGTCTGACGTAAACACGGAAGCCTGCACTATGTCAGCTGCGTATGACAACAGTTCAAATTGTTAAATAAAGTCATTATTTTTTGTAGTCACATTGACTATTTTAATGATGTCTTTAATACCTTTCTGGACCTCAAAATTCAATGATGCTGTTCAATGACGCTGCTGCCTATGTGTGGTTCAGAAACCCTTGGATTTCATCAAAAATATCTTAATTTGTGTTTGGGACGACATGAGGGTGAGTACTTAATGACAGAAATTTCATTTTTTTTGGGTTTACTAACCTTTTAAGTCAGTTTATATCTCGCAATTCTGACTTTATTTCTCACAATTGTGAGATATAAACTCGCATTTCTGACTTTTTTCTTGCAATTGCGAGTTTATAACTCACAATTTTGACTTTTTTGTGATATATAAACTTGCAATTGCAGGGGGAAAATGTCAAAATGGTGAGATATAGCCTAAAAAGCCACAATTACCTTTTTGGTGGAAACTAGCTTCCATACCATATAGTTTGCAACTGGAAATTAGTTGGAAATTTGTTTTCCAAATCTCTCAGAAGTGCTCTAACTTCAAATAACATTATGGTATATACTTTCAAATCTAGTGTGATATAAATGAATGGGGAAGCAGCACCTCTAGTAAGCAAGTCATTTCTCAAAAGAACACAAGTCAGAGCCTGACATGGTTCAGTACGGCTGTTGAGCACAGGATATGGAGGTTCATTTGCATACATCATGCATATTAATGAGAATGGCAGCCCTGTCCGTCTAAAACAGAAGAACACCTTAAAACAATATTTTAATTCAAAAATTTCAATTACTGTTTAACATGATAATTTAATACAGTAAATTACTTTTAAAAATATGAGATATAAAAATTAACACATTCAATCATGCCCTCCTGAACTGTATGCAAATTATGTAAAGCAATTTAATCTGAGCAATTCAAGCTTAAAGTACTAAGTGCAGAGCAGCTCAACACAGCTGTCCCTTGTGAAAAACAAGTGCACTTGTAATGTACTTGCAGATAAAATAATATTCATAAAACAAAAGGCTACTTAAGTGTACTTAAAGAGAGTACACATACATGTGTATGGTTCTTGTAACACTTTTAAAAATTACAATTAACATTCAAGTGTCTGAAAACATTACACAAATATGTTCTTTTAAAGTAAAAATTGGTAATATGATTAATTAAACATGATTTATTTTGATTAATTAACTGGAATATCGTGAAATAAATTTTTTAATTGACTGGCAATATTAATTTATAATTTATGAATTATTATCAATCATAAAGTAAACAGTATAAAATCTGCCAAACAGGTCATTAAATTATGCACCTAAATCTTTCTCTGAAGTCTAAATACAGAAGCCTGAAAGCATCAAAAAATAAATAAATAAATAAATAAATAAATAATAAAACCAGATTATCGGGAATAAATCACAACAGTTCCTCTCACAGTCTAGCCAGACAGGCTTCTAGAAAAATCAATATTGGTACATAAAGTAGGCTTGACAGTAACTGCATAACCCATAAACAGAAATTTGGCAATAAGACAAAGACACTCATTTCACAATACATGCATGTGTGAGAAACAAACAAGACTGTGGTGATGATCATCATCCAGCATCCTCATCCAGAAAAGGACCTGATTATCTGATCATTCATGGAAAGATTACCAAAAAAATCCCACATTGCATCGTAAGCAATAACGCACTCATTGTGTGTGTCCGAGTTGAGAACAGTATTATACAGCCCTGGAAAGTATGTGAAAGTTCAGAATGACTGCATGATCTTCTGTCTGTGAGAGAAGTAGATCGAATAAGAAAGATAGAGTGGAAAGTAGTAGCTGTTGTTCTGTTTTAGTAAAACAATCTTATTGAATGCATAAATCAATGTGTGTTTTCTTCTCTTCCCTGAATACATGCTGGTCTCTACGGATCCACGTCTTATTTCAGGCACTGTCTCTTTTAATGTCAGCACTTTACTGGGGCCAGTCAGCATTTCCTCACTGCCTACACACTCACAACCAAACACAAGCTCAAAGTCCAAACCACAACACACACACAGCGCTCCATCCAAACCCGCTACAACCAAACACAACTGTTATACAACATAGGCTCACTCTGTCTATGTTGTCAAAGTTGTAAACATTTAGTCAGATTTGTTTATAAAGCCACAGGTGAAAAGCACACAAAAAAACTGAGCTGCCAAGTAAAGATACCAATAATGCCTTCACTTGGCAATAGCTATGCTGAGCCAGAATGAAAGGATTTTATGGTTTGAGGCTTTGGCATGTGCTTGCAAAGAGAACATTTAGCAAGAACATGAAGCGATTTAGTCCTTTTCTTTCTGGAAGACAATAATATAGCTAGGTTTAAATGTTGGCTGAGGTTTGGATTTGTGTTTTTCTGGTCTGAATCCTTTGTATTTGAAGCAAAACATTTCACATGCAGGCAGCAGAGCAACACTAAATATGGAGAAAAGCAAAAAGCCGCTTTAAGGGTGCGTTCACACTTGGCAGGTTTAGCTCGATTAAAACGTCTCTGGTGCGAATGTTCTGTTAGTACAGTTCATTTGAATAAGTAATGCTGCCATCCAAACACCTAACAAGCAGACTGAGACTGCTGAAAAGTCTGGTCTCGGCCCGCTTCCAAGCAAATCTGGTGTGGCTTGACTGAAATATGAACACAACATGACCAAAGACATCTAAACTAACCAAAAATGGGACATGATGTCACAAGATATGCAACCCTAAAAAGGACAGAATGCTCAAGCATATATACCAAGTTCTGTCATGAAACCCTAGATGGCGCAGGCTGATTGGTCCTTAACGCAACTTGTTGACAATCACATCGTTAAAGGTGGGATAAGTAGATTTTGAAAAACACTGTTGGACACTGTTGATATTTGAAATCAACCCAAACAAACCCACCGCTCTTCATTGCTCCGCCTCCAAAACTCAATCCTAACCACCCTGCTCCAAGTCAGTCTCGAACTCCGGCCTGATCGCTGCTGGCAGGCGAGGCAAGTGCACTAGCAACTCCGCATTCACTAGCGGGCGTCAGTGTGCAGTAGTTTAACTGCAGAACCCTCACTATCTGGCCACTGTTACTCACGCAATGCGAGTGGATGTCTGTTTATCACAGCTGACGTGCAAAATGCTTCACGAAAAATAAAGCGCAGATGATGAGTGAACGACAAGGAAGCACAAAAAAAAATTAACGTACAGTACACAAGAGTAAATACAAAGTGTTCATTGTTAGTTGCCAACAGCACAGCAGCTCCAGACTATCAAAACCCAGTGTACTAACATGTGAAGCGGAATGAAAGCAGCCTCCGCATCCGTTTTCAGGCCTTCCCACTTAGCTCTCTAATATAAGCTTTCTAATATATACGTGGTCCTAAAGTTTTTTGCCCAGGCATAAACCTTCATTGCAGTGATATTCTTTTGAGCTCTATTTTTTTTTTTTTTCAAATCTCCCTCTTGCTCGTTCTCTCTCCTCGACCGTCATACGCCCCCTAATGCTGACTGGTTACACGTTTGTTGTTGGTGTTGGCCCGACTAACTTCCAAACAGTGTTTTTGAAATTCTACTGACTCCACCTTTAACTATGCGGTAAAAGCTGTTTGGTTCCTGTTGCATCTGTAGCCAATGAGCTTGCTGCTCAACATTTAAATAGTTGGTCAGTGTTTGCTGTAGCAGTTTGCAGCAGTCTGAAACCCTCCACCTTCCCCAGCTCCACCTGCAGCTCCTGATCTGCTATATGGGTAATTTCATATATGCTATTTGTGCAGCAGCAACATGTCTTGCTCACAGCAGCATGTCTGTACTGTATATGTATTGGCAGCAGCAAGTCTCTGTACTTGCTCTGCAGCAGCAATAATCAACAGCAGCAGCATAGCAGATCTATTCCGCAAAAAAATAAATACATTAACATGGTCATATCCGTTACCATTCTAAACTCTTTCGAGTGTACGTCAATATACATCACTTTTTTTTGTTGTTTTGTATCTTTAGGTTTGGTGTTAAAAATGCCAGTGTGAATACTAAGCAAACCATCTTTTTTGGTCCAAACCAAAAGAACCAAGAGAACTGAACTACAAGTGTGAACACACCCCTGAGACACAGAAAACACTGGATCAGGAGCTGCTCGCAAGTACATGAACAAAGTGCCGTGCTTCACTCTGATACATACAGTGCATATATTTATTTATTTAAATAAATAAATTTACGATTTGATAATCGGACTAAGCCATATCGCAATTTCAGTTTTATTTCGGTTAATCGTGCAGCACTACTTTGAAGAATGTTTCAGCTTTTTTTGTCCATACAAGGAACTCAATGGCTTCAAAAACAACTCTGACTGAACCCTTTTGACTTTCATTGTATGAACAACAAACAAGACATTTTTCAAAATATCTTCTTTGTGTTCCACAGAAGAAAGAAAGTTATAAAGGTTTGGAACGACATGGGGGTGAGTATTTTTGTGTGAACGGTTTCTTTAATTGGCCCAGTATCAGCTTTACAGTATTCAAGCGAGATAGATTAGCCTTCATTCAGTGTTTATATGAGCGTATGTTTGGATTAGTATGAAGCTGTATTGTCTGCTGGAGCTCAGGGGTGCTGGTGTGCTGCAAACAATACAAAAAATGAATTATTCTTCAGTGGCTCATTTGGAAAATTTGTGATTTCTTTTGGTGATCTGCCAGGTGCTTTCTTTGCACTATCGCTGGATCTAAGAGAGAGGCAGGAGAACACTGACGGAGGAAACCTCAGGGTCAGGAGGTGCAGACTGCCTATTCACAAAACACTCCTGACTACTTGCAGTATGTCAATTAACAGTGAACAAAGGTTTCAAAAAGCCTGAATAGGAAGAATATTGAAGTCAGTACAATTAGAATGGTGAAGGTTGGTCTTTGTGAAGACTATGAAAAGATGTGACTGAAAGATTCAGTACAAAATCAAACTATACTGCATCTTTCTTGATTAGAAACCAGATTTGCTGTGGTCCTCAGGAGAAAAGGCTTTTAATTAAGCAAATTTCCTTGCCTCAATGCTACAGGCAATCTGTGAGGAGTGTTTGCCATTACTGAAAAAAAGAGACTAGATGAATCTGATTACAATGTTCCAAGGACAAATTGTTGGAGATGTGCTGTAAAAGCTCTTATTATATTCAACTTCTCCTGTAGCTCTAAGGCACAGGCATCCATTTGAGGTAGTATTTTACAGGCTGGGGAATGTTAAATGTCATTTGCTGTTGACTTTCAGGCTGTTGCAGGAAAGATACCATTGCTTAAAAGAATCTGAGAGAGTAAAAGCTGCTTTGAGATGGAGAGTTGGGCGACTATCTGCAGCTCACACACACCCTCACAGCTCCTACTTTCTTGGGCAGACTCTTATCTCTCACACAAATTAAAGCTCAGCGGATGAGAGGGAACAGGCATCCTTAGGGCAGAACATAGAAATGCAGACACAGACTAGCAGTATGTACTTCAAACGAACAGCCCGTCTAAAATATCTGCATGTGGGGGAACACAGCCTTAGCAAAACCTGACGAAAAATATACTATCTAATCCCAACACCTTCACATATACACACACACAACGTTTATCATTGTGGAGACTTCTATTGTTTTTATACCGAACTAATGATTTTTAATGTCCCCACAGGTTTACTATCCATTATGGGCAGCGTTTCTTTGTAAACAGCGGCAGCATCTTTGAATAATGCTGCGTGTTCCAAGACACTTCAGCGGGCCTTTAAAAGAATAAAACGTAATGGACAGAAATGTGTAGGAAAATGACAATTTTAGTAAAAATATAACATTAAAACGATATTTTGAGCTACCAATCCTACACCTACCCCTAAACCTACCCATACCCATTTCTTAAAACTCAGTACTATCATAAATAAAAGAATAACAGACAAACAAGCGTAATCACAATAATTTATTTATTACGAAAATGTCAAAAGTGGTACCAAAAGTAGTTCAAATGATGATGAGTTGCAGTCGCAGCCCTCTCTGATGGTAATGTTTTTTTTATGGGGTAAAGAGCAGAATTTAAGTTATTTATCCATGAAAATATGAATCCGGCTTTTTCTCCGTTTTCTCATTTCAAATGTCAATCCACTGAAACACGGCAAGTGAGAACCAATGAGCGTTCAATATCAGTGCCGTAAACCATGTCGTAATACTTCTCGAGGGCGCAACTTTCAAATTTGAATCATAACGAGCGTGGGCTTTGACTGTGACGGTCACTGCTAAGAATGAAGATAAAGATAGGATAAAAGGCTGAATTTGGATCGGTTTCTTACAAACATATTGATTGTAAGGATCTGGAGTACAGCGAACAAACTGATGTGATTTGTGTGCATCTTATGGTTGTATTGTCAGTCGCTGCATAGGAGAAAACGCCTTCTGTGTCGCACAGCAAACAAACTAAATATTACAAAATGGTTAAACAATTACAGAAATTGTATTAATTCAAAGTGTAGTCTTGTTTAACATCATGTAATCCTCTGAAATAAGTTTGCAGCACAAGTCACAAACAGAAATGTTATTTCATATTAAGTAAATTCGACTAAAACATGTATTGATATGAGAATTGAATATAACAGATTTAAAACAATAATGCCACAATTTTTATATAATACATTATATAATACATTTATATAATATATATCATACACATTCACACTTGGATACGTAAATGATTTACGTTTTATTGCTGTTAATACATAAGAATTTTTACATTTTTGTGTTATAAATACGTCAATATTGTACGTTTTTGTGTGAAAATTTAAGTAATTGTATGTGTTGTAGAACCACACTTTACGTAAAAATACACACGTATTCTCATGAGATCACATTGGGTAACTATAACTATAAGTTTTAGTATTCTTTCTAATTCTATGTGATTGGTATGGACTAATACATTATCGTTATAGTTATCTTTACAGTTATCATTCTTGATGTAAACAAATCAGTCTGTATCCTTCATTCCCCTAAATCTATCAGAGCTGGTTGCTGAATCAGCATCTTACTCAATATTTAACTGAATTACATGATTTCATTATTTTCGGTTATCGAAGTAAAGCAGGTTTTGTATCAATACAGACTGCTTGTCCATATGACAATGTTAAAGGTGCTCATAAAACTGATTCCATAAAAAATCCAGTCATTTCAACAGAAATCTACACGTTCTGGAATTTCATGTTAGGGCAAAAGATTTTCCCCTTGCGGATTTCACATCGGGTTCAGTTGGTCATGTGAAATTCGCCTTGTTTAAAAAGTGCGTGTCCACTGATGAAGCAGAACATTTTTAATTAATTCCTATGGAAGACGAGCTTCACACTTGCGTGGTGAATTGTGGGATTGACAGCGTGTCAGAGAAAGCATTGAGAGCGTCTGAGAGAAGCTCAAGTTTATGCAAACATCAATGGAAAAACACCAGACGGCAGCCTATTGCCATGAGATGCAGGTAGTGATATTATATGTAAAATGTAAGTTACTTTTGTTTTTTGTTTTATCATTATTGTTGTCTTATATTAAGTGAAATTTGGATGTGTAAAACCCCCAAAGAATTCTGAAGAAAACATTGCCTGTAGAGACATTTAGTCCAAAAATGTCAGCAAAACAATGTCCACACACACAGCAGTCTGTTTCAGTCAACATACATATGTGAATATGCAATACACACACACACACACACATTTAGTGCTGATCCAGTGTTTTTGGGGACATGTTCCAGCTCCTGCGGGGAGGCCATCTGTATAGTATGCTGTTCTGTAAGAGCTGGGGTACATTATTATACAGACTCTATGTCTCTGAGGCACAGAAAGCAAAGCCACACATCACTTCCACTTCACACAATGAGCCTAAAGAGTGTAGGGATCTTCAGGAACAGAACTGGCAAGAAATATGGAGAATTTTGTGACTATGTGCGAGACAAGGCATCAGACAGAGGAACTGTGAGGGAAGGCAAGATGAAGTGTGTTTATCCTGTAACACTGAATGCAAGTGAGGGTGGGTTTGGGTATTTTCCTGTATGGCTGTATGCCTTTGTTTAATTGTGTGTGTGTGTGTGTGTGTGTGTACACATACATGCACATGTACTCTTGGAAGCCCCTCACTTCTGATTGGCAAAGGAAACACACACAGTCTCACGTAGCCAGACATTTTGACTCGCTGTATACAATGTCTGGTCAACATATTATAATATAATATAATATAATATAATATAATATATTATATTATTAGTCTTGGTTTTCATAAAAGCTGAATAAATTTCAGTCACCCAAAAGTACTGATAATTTTAAAAACAAAGTGGAATATATAATTTTTTTTTTTTTGTGGATAATTTTTCAACTTGCTACTAAGTGTCTCAAATTAAACTTCTAAAGATTTGATTCCACTAAACTGACAAATGTTGGTGCTCATGTATCAACATAAATACCTATACACAAAATACTTAAATAAAAGTATTAAATATAGCTGCAATTATCAGGGTTCAAGCACTTTAAGGCCTTTAAGCACATGCGTAAAAAGGTATAATGTTTTAATTAGCAAATTTAATTTACAGCCAATACAGGCAATTTACCATAGGAAAATGCACATTTATGGTTTATAAAGCTTTTTAACAGTTATCGAGGTTAGGCCAAAACTAGTTCGGCAAAGTTGGTTTTCGAAACAATCTCCAATATTTAACTAACGTTTTGATGGACAGCTGTGGTCCTAGAAGCAGAGTTGCATACACAATCCTTTACGCATGTGAAAAACACGCAGTGAGTCAAACAGGCCCAGTGATTTTCATTCCGATTGGCCTCCATTAAGATCTTTGCACAGTCTGAAATTTGCATCTGAAATCACGTTTACACACTGCCTCCAAACTTTCGTCCATCATATAAAAAAAAATTCAGATCAGGTTCAATTTTCTGCATTTTTCGGATCCATAGCAAGCATTATGAGAGGTGTATTGACAATTCAGAGCCATCGTACCAGCGAATGCCAAAATCCAGAATGGCGTCTGACAAGTTAATCCACTTCGTCTCGCAGCACAAAGCACTGTATGACAAAGTACAGAATACAAAGAGATGGAATATAAAAGTTTTTGACTATGTATAACACCAGTATTTCCTACACCTACAGTGATTATTTCGGAATAATCCTGCAGCTCCTTGTTAAGGAGGTGGAACTCTCCTTCCTCTCTACACAATCTCAGGATTTGATGGACCCAATATTTCCTTTCTTTTTCTCGTTTTAAGAAAAGAAAGGACAACAAAATCATCCTTACTGCTTGAACACTCCATTTTGTATTGTTTTGTAAATTTTTCACAATGGATTAATTAATACGCATCAGACTCAGTGTGCAAGGTTTCTGTCTGTGACAAATTTTTAGTATGACAAATACGAAAAAACGCATACAAAAATTTTGGACTCAGTGTGCAAAGACGTTTAACCTTGTCTGAAAGCTGCTCAAATGTCATTGGCCTTTGGCGGACATGTGTTTTAAGATACGTCAATGTCTTCATAAACAATCATGGCACTTCGGACCAAGACACTGCATGCCAATTTTCAAGTCAATCAGACTAATGGTGAAGTAGTTATAGCCATTTTCATGTTTTTTTTCCCCTGTTATAGTGCCACCAAGTGGCCAGTCACCGCATCCTTTTTCACTCGACCACAGAATGAGCTCTTACATATGTGTGCTGAGTTTGGTGAAAATATCTCATTCCGTTCAAGAGTTATAAGTGGCTCCAAACTTTTTTTGATAATTATTGACAATCAGACTGCAGAGAATCTTGCTGCACTGGTTTGGTTCCGATCGGGCCAAAAACCTAGGACTAGTTTGCAAAATTAGTTTTTTCAAAAAATCCAAAATACCCAAATATTTAAGAAAAAGTTGAAAAAAGGACTACAACAATATAAGACACTTGAGCCTACGCCTAATGGTCTAGGCATTTCGTACTTTTGACCGCTGCAGCACCCCTGTCAGGCCGATCAGGGTGAGCCTTGGTGACATTGTAGGCAGTGTGAGTACTACCACCCCTCAAAGTTTCAAGTCACTAGGACTTATGGTTTGGTCTGCCTGATCACTTTTAGGGGAAAATGCTGATCCTTGGAAATTTGAAGAGTTACAATAGGGTTTCAGCGCTATGCCCTGATTAAAAAAAACCCTGTATATGCAAACACCAGAAAGTTGAACTTAAAGTTTAGTCAATCAGATAAGATCTTGCCAGATCGAGAAAGTAATTTCCAGTTTCGTGTGCAAAATGGATCAGACGGTCAGTGAACAGACTGTTGAGGGTCCGTGGGCCTGCCATCTCAGATTACACACATGTACAGTACACAAGCACACACAGACACATCAATAGCAGGGAGATCCATTGTTTGGTAATGTGATTCCAGAGGGTGATGGATGACCATGGGGATATCCACAGAGGTGATTAATAATAAATGCAGAGACACGGGAAGAGGTGAGCACTAAGAACTCTCTTCTATCCTCTGGTTCTCAACAACACTCTATCCACCAATAAAACAGCAGGCTTAAATAAGCCTCTTATTTCACTCCAACTCACTGACTATAAAACTACAGCGGGAATCACACAAGAAACCATGAAAACTCTTGAGATGACCACTAATGGACAGACCGTATTACAGTGGCTTCAGTAAGAAACGAAAGCCTTTAAAAACAAGACTATAATAATGAGCAGCTTTGCAAAGAGCAAAAGAGAGAAAGTACCATTTTCGGGCCAGTAAGTGATGCGCACGCCTCATTTAGCAGCTCTGTCATCATCACAGGCTGAGCTTCCATTCAATCTTTCGCCCTTCATTCATGCTTTTTTTAGCTACGTGCAACAGCTTAGAAAAGATCTCTAAAAACCGAGGTTCTTTTACATGACCACTGCTATGAGACATATACCCAGACTTCAGTCTTCAGCTTAAGTGATTTTGTTTGCATGAACTGATTGTAAGAGTTCTTCTATTCACTTTTTTCCTTAGCTGCTGACTTTGATGTTAACCAACTCCAGGACAAGGAACAAAGCTTTATACCTCAACACAATGCTGTCTGCAATGCAGAGGCCGAGTAAAAGGACAGGCAAGCTCTGTTGTGAGTTATCTCTCTTGCTGTTTGCTTAGCAGAGCTTTTAATCATGTGATCTGTTCCTGCTGTAGAACTCGCCTTCACTTCCAGAAGAACATAGAACAGAACCACAAAAAACAGACATGATTTTCATCATGGCTATGACCAAGTACAGATGTGTAGACTGCAGACAATATGAAATCAAAAAGGACCATTTTTAGATCAATGACACAAATATATTGGTCCAAATCTACTAATTTATTCAAAAATGTATTCTAAAAAGTTTATACATACAATGCCTTGAATACACATCTTATATGATGTCCATGTTTTAATCTTTTATATAAAATTAATTTTCATATTTTATATATTATAAATTTATATATATATATATATATAAAATTAAATCAAAGTCATATGGTGCAACCAACATACAGAAATATCTTTATAAGACTTTGTAAAGATCAAGAAGTCTCTTAAAATATAATATAAATAATTCATTATCAGATCATTAATTCATTATGTGGGTCAATGACATGATGGGTAATTTTTTTGTCCATAGGCCTTAATAATAATAAAAAACAATAATATGATATCCAAAGTATGTAAGGTAGTACAACTAGATCTCTTTCATTGAATCCAAAAGGTTTTAATTATATTTTGCTACATATAAAGGTATTTTAAAGATTTTGAAGTGTCAAAAGGTCATTCGTTTAATTGTCCGAAAGCCAATACAGCCATTTAATTTGTGATTAAAATATCTTAAAATGTAATAAATGTATATATTTTTTATTCTGGCATGATTTTATAACATCATATATTAACACAGTGCAAAATGGCATTAAAATTATGTGTACAAGTCATTGCTTTGTTATGAGAAAGAATGAATTTCATTGATGTCATTCGGAGTAACCGAATGACAGTATAAAGAGACCATTTTGGATCAAGTCATGAGGTCAATATCATGTGACAGGATGTGACATCATTCAGACACCTGCAAAGGACCACGCGGTTGTGAAGCAAAGTAACTGACTCTCTTTTAACTATTTGAAAAATTCATGTTTTCACTTGCATGTCCCGAAATATCAGGTAATTCGGTACAACTGATATAAACCATGACAAATGTTGTAATACTTTAAAAAACTTATATTAAATATAAAATGTTTGATTGTCCTTTTGCTAGCTAGCTAGATATCAGCCTGTTAGCAGTGTTTGAAAATAACCAAAAATGTAATTTGTTAAAACCAAAATTTTGGTGACATTTTATCTATCTTGTAATAAATGACTAAAGCAGTGTTAATTGATTATAAAAACCACATAATCTCATTGTTAACACTTAATAAAACTTCAAAATTAATTATATCTCCACTTTATTTTTGACACTTTTAAAAACCTTATTCGTCAATGACACACACACACTCTATACCAGTCAAAAGTTTGAGGTCAATACCTTTAATCAGCAAGAACACATTTATTTGATCATAAGTAAAAGTATTGTAGAATGTTGCAAAAGGACTTCTTTTGGACTTTCTATTCATCAAAGAATCCTGAAAGAAATCATGGTTTCCACAAAAATATAAAGCAGCACAAATGTTTTCAGGACTGATGATAATTAGAAATGTTTCTTGAGCACCAATTCAGCGTATTAGAATGATTTCTGAAGGACCAAGTGACACTGAAGACTGAAGTAATTCTGCTTGTCCATCACAGGAATAAAATATTTTAGAAATTACACATTAAAATAGAAAACAGTTTTTTTTTTATTGTATTAATATTTCACAATATTACTAATAATTAGCATTTTTAAGTAATGATATTATTAATATAATGAAAATTCTTATATTCTTACTTGATGATCACACCACATTATATGAGTCAGATTACAGAAGTAAAATGGGTTGTAAATGCTGTTCCATGCTAACTTTTAAAGAATTAACCCCATGCAGATTCATAATTACGCAAGTAGTCATTTAGCAGTTGCTTTTATCCAAAGTCTTATCCAAAGCGACTTACTGAAGTGCACTTATTATCAAGACAATCCGTCTGGAGCAACCTAGGGTTAAATGTCTTGCTTAAGGGTACAGTGGACATGCGACTCCCTCCATACTGGGATTAAACCAGCAACCTTCTGGTCAAGTTCCCCAAGCTTAAGTCAACACCACCCCTTCAGATTAGAAGACATCAAATCAGCACAAACCCATGAAATCACCCATAATTTCAACATCGTTCACAAGCTTGCAGTTCTGAGCTGCAGTCCCAGTTTTCCTTTAGGGAAACATCAAAGCTCAAACTGGCCTTTGATGTCAGAAGAGCTGAGCAGAGCAGCATCCATCTCGCTCTGCCCTACATTTGTTTACAGCCTTGTCCTTGGCTAATATAAAGCATAACGGGTGCACACTACACACGCACAAACTAGATGAAACAAGGTTTCTGCCAAAAAAGTGTTTTTCCAACATAATGATACTCCTGTGACAGACATGGCGAGCCTGGTAGAGGCGCGGTATACGGCATCCAATGATTACACCAGGGGCATGGAGCTAATGACAGCTCTCCATACCGCAGGCAGAAAAGACTCTCCGCCTTCTGCAGGCCTCGCGGCCACAGCGCAGTTCTGCTTCTTCAGCAACATGCATGTGAGATAATCTATTTGGGAATGGATGGTGACCACGGAGAGTCATGGCTTGGCTTGATCCCTTTACTGGATCTCAAGAGCCCGTGGCTTGGCGTGGGGGAAAAATCGCGGTTCTGTGCGTCTGGATGAAGAGTTAAAGCAAGCATGAATTGAATTAGACAAACCCTCTCTCCCTCTCTCCCAAGGTCACTATTGAGCTTCAGTGAAATGAGTGCATACTTAAAAATGGTTATTCTTTACACGCCCATTCAACAAAGCTTGTTATTCGAACTTGTACTCCCTTGAGACGTGTAATGTCCCTCAGATCACACACATCCCTCCTTCTGTTCTTACAAACGCAATGCCAAGCAGAGCAGCATGAGAACAGGGTGTTAACATGCATTTCTATGTGGGAGTGATTCTGAATGCTCTTCCAACCTTATCTCTCCTCACACTTGTGATCGGTTTATTTAAACACCTGCACACCCTTTTGCGCTTTTCACACCTCCAGCCAACCTCACGCTAGACATTTACTGTGTTTTGTGTCTTACAGGGAATTTATGGATAGTTTGTGCATTTAACCTCACAAAATGTGAGGTACACATACATAACTACATATATAAAGTTCGGGTGTTTTTTTTTTTTAAAGAAATTAATCATTTAATCACAAAGACACATTAAATTGGTCAAAAGTGACAGTAAAGACAAAATATTAAGCAACAACTGTTTTCATATTAGACTGATTTCTGAAGGATCATGTGACACTGAAGACTGGAGTAATAATGCTGAAAATTTAGCTGTGTCATCACATGAATAAATTACATTTTAAAATATATTAAAATAGAAAACAGGTATTTCAAATTGTAATAATATTTCACAATATTAACGTGATCAACTAAAAGCAGAAAAAATCTTACCAACCCCAAATTTTTGAGCAAGGGTAGTGTACAAGGGTGTAGATCTAAATGTGTGTAGTTGGTAAAAGATGCACTTTGGTACCTGTGTGAAAATGATGTCAAATGTTTTGAAAATTAACAGGTGGAAGTTAATATATTGGCAATCAAACTTCTGCACATGTGATAATGCAGCTTAAACACCATTCAGCTCAGCGACGAAGATGACAGGTCATTTTAAAAGCTCATTTTCAACATCAATAATTTCTTGGGGATAATAAGATCAGGATAATAGAAAATCTTTCAAGTGAATAAAACGGAGAGAGGAACAGCTTTTAGGGTAATTCGTTTTCATCACACTCCCATGAAAACGTATGATGACTCATTTTAGATGCAAAAAATTCTGAAATGTTGGGATTTAGAATAATGCCTGTTGTAACTGCGATCCCTTGAGACAGGGGGCGGAAGTGCATTTGTACTGGATGTGTCCAAACCAGTTTTGGGTTCCCACGTTACAACATGTTGAAATGGACACAACATAACCCGAACAATCCAGTTTTTAAAGTTTAGAACATCTTCAGAGAGACTAACTGTTCTTGTTGGCATTACTGGAAGTGATATTGGGATATTAACAGTTGACACTGATGACAAACTTGTGAACAATGCTGACATTGTACTATTGTTGTTATGCAGAAATTACACTTAGGTCATTCCACAAAATAAGTATTTTCCGGTTTGAAAAGGTGAAATTTCTGTACGATTTTAAACATTCCAACAGACCAAGTCTTTAATGTTAATGTTAATGAAGTTGCGAGTGTAGAGTGTTAAAGTCGCGATACAACAGAAGTAGTGACGGATCTTTCTTTCTTCTGTGTTGTGATGTAAATCTGAGTGAAAATGTTATCGAAAACAATGTAGTGGTGGGACTTGGTTCTATCCATCAGGTTTTAATTTGGATGGAGGAAGATCTGATTTTGAGCTTACAGTCAACTGAAAGAAAGAGGCAGGGTTTGTATGCAAACTAAATGATTGGACAAGTCTGTTCAAAGAAATGAGTTATTTTGATTACAAATTATAAGGTCAAAAAAAAAAAGCACGGATGAATCATTCACAAGGTCATGAAACTGTTTCCTCAATATATTCTGGCATTTCCACAAATAATCGATAATCTGTTCTTTAATGTATAAAATCATGGTAACAGAGCTGATTATTTAAGATTTTTATAGTAAACCTCACAAAATATAAGATAAAAGTTATGTTATTTATGGACTTATGGAGAACTTATAGTAACATGGTTGCCAAAACGTAATATAAATATATATTAGAGAGAGAGAAAATACAAAATGCTTTTAATTCTACATAAAATTTCAGTGCATGCAGTAACCAATGAGATTTCACTGAGGATTTAAAATGAGGATATTATTTGGAAGAATTACATTAAGTATAATGGAGCACTGTGCGCATTTTTTTTTTTTTTTTTTTTTTACCTCACGCCAAAATGTAGCAAACAGTTATCGTGATCAAACCAAAGACTCATATTGCTCTGTTTGTTATATCATGTAGCCTACATATAATCAGATAGAGGTGGCCTGTAAAACTCGTGCACTGTGAGTGTGACATTACACAACCCTCTGTCACCGTGCACTGGTGATATCAACGACTACATGTTTTTACATTGGTGAAGGAAGTCAAAGGTGGGTCTAGTTCGTCCTGGATGAAGGAAAGGTACTGTATGACACACCTCTTCACCATGTTCTATCCTGTCTGCTTTAATTACATCCAAAACCACAGAAATGAAACTGGCAATCACATCCTTTCTGCCATAATCACGTCAAGTGCTTCTTCAGATTCCCAAACAAAATGTTTCATTTTGATTCAGTAGTACTCACCCGAAGACACGGAAGAACCCGACAGACTGGAGTTACTGGACGCTGCCATCTCGTCTAAATCACTGAATCTACCCGCTTACTGGTGTCTGTTAGGGCTTGACAGCTCTCCCATCTCAGTCTCTGCTCTCCTGACCTGTCCGTAGCTCTCCAGAGTTCCTCCTAAACAGCCGATAATATCCAGCTGTGAGAGTCGGATCAGACGGGAGTCGCCAACGCTGCCGCATTTACAGGCGCGCGTGTGGCAGCAGAAGAACCATATGGTGAAACTAGTTGATACAACATCAAATATACGTACAGAAATTATGACAACTCATCTACTCGTCATCGTAATGAAATGCAGAATTCAAAAAAACTTCCAAGCCGTTCCGTGTGCTGTCAGTGCCAATAGGTTTCGCCATATTTAGAGAGAGGGATTTTACTGTATCGCTTCCATGTGCCACTTCAAGGCTTGTAATAAACACACAGTGTGTGCAACGGTGAATCCGCCTTCTTAAAGTGGAAGAGACGCGCGTCACTAGAGCGCGCACATTCCTCCTGTCTACCTGACCATGCTGTAAGTGTATACCCTTGTTTCATGCCATATGAGAAAGTTGAATTCCTAGTGCTGTTCAAAAATGTTCAAAACATTGACAATGATACACTATAACACTAATACACCGTACAGTAACAAAGGTACAGTAGCATAGCTACACTTTGGTGTTGCTTTTAAAAAAAGCATTAGATAAACTAGATATGCTTGATAAACTGCTAACTTAAAATTAACCTAGAATGAAAAGTAACTCATTTTAAACACATCAAATGCTTGTAGCCGAAGCTTATAATATGTCACTGTACACTTTAAAACATGTAATTTTGTCACACCCACTTAAAAAGCATGCTGCACTTTCCAGGAATATGGTACAGAGTAGGTCCAGAAAAGAAATTACACTTTCTCAACAAATGGTCATTTACCTTCAGCAACTGTTGCTTGTCATTCTCAGGGGGGTCAAAGTCAAACTAAATATTATATAAGCTGCTTTTTGCTACTGTTTGCAATTTTTGGAACATTTAAGTGTATAAATACAGTTTAAACCACTAATTTGTGTGATTTTGTTTTTATAAACATCAAAATTAAATAATTTGATGCATTTCATGCATTATTTACATGTGCTCTAGAAGTTTATAACATAAAAAATGTATTTTCATGATTTGTTATCATAATTTTTTTCTTTTGTTAAATCAGCTTAGATAATACATGTGGTTCAGATAACATAATATTTCGAGTTTCTGTTGATTAAACCAGTCACCTTCATTGTATTTACTCAAATTATTAATTTAACTTACTTTTAGTCTTTTTTACAGTGTTCTTGATTCATCCATGCATTTTTCTTTTTTTGACCTCATAATTTGTAATCGATGTTAGACACAGCCAAATATTACATTTTTGGCCATTAAAATTAAAATTAAAAATTAATTACTGCAATATTTACCACAACATATCAGCCAAAATTATGACACTGTTGCATGATTTTAATTGTTGGATATAGTCGACCATGTTAAGACGGACAGGCCAAAATCATCTTTTTGTCTCGTGTGTGCTGAGACATTATAAAGTTGGGCCAGGTCTCATGCTCAAAAATTAGGATTATATGCTTCTCAAATGAGCTGTGACTTGTTATACAAGGTCAAAGCAACTTTTTATTGGAGCAAGTTGTTATACATATTTTGAATATGAATTTAAACAACCTATTGGGAAAGCTGTTATGTGGGTTGGGGACTGCTTCTCTCAAATGGTCCTCTAGGGGTCAATGTTCTCAACTGAAGTTCCTGGTTCACTGCGATCACATGACATAGCGCCCATATAGTCATGTGACAACAACCTGATCTTTTACTTCAGTCTCATGCTGATGCATTTCTGACTGGATTTCTGACTGACATTTGGCTTCAAGGTAACTATTTTTATTGATCAGGAAAAGAAGATGTGTTTGAATGATCTCGTATCTGATTTGATAGCAACTCTTAACAGCCTTTCACAATTAGAGTTTCTGTTTTGCTCTTTTATGCATAACTTAATGTGTCGCATTTGTACGTTAATGATCTGAATTTGCAATGTTCGGCAGACTGACAGGAGATCTGTTGTTGTTTCTCTAGTCTGATATATTTAGACATGTAAAGACCGGTAGAAGGTAATATGAGCCTTTTAATATCATGCTTGATCATGAATCCCAGTGTCATATTTCTATGCTGACTGCAGTTAAAACTCTATAATGCTGAAGCAAACGCTGAGGCTGCTCTTCCTCTGGGCTGTCCTGGAGTCCGTCTGCTCTCGCGGATGTTCCTCATTCTTTTGCCGCAAATCACGCCGTGTGAGCGGGTCACATTTTGGAGTCGACCCGGGCAAACCTCTGATGCTCACCCCCTATCTGGAGGAAGGCAAGATAGAAGAAGGTACAGTATTCTTGTTGTTTGCATATAATTGTTTCAGTTCCTCGTGAACCTTCATTCCTCATCTGATAAACAGGAACATAGAACGTTTATCATAACAGGGGGGGAAAAGGAGCAAAAATGTCTTTATAAGGTTTTTTTTCCAATATGAATAAGGTGGTAAGAAATCGATAGATCAGCTGAACTCAAATTATAATCATGAAACGGAAGCTGAGATTGTCTTTTCTTCCGTATTGTGACCTATATTTGAGTAAAATGGCTTCTCGAACAAGAAAAAAATGTAGGGCCGGTGTTGTTCCGAAATTAGACCCTCTGCCAGATTATTACCCCCTAGTATTGGTTGGTTTAGGAGTAGGTGTGGGGGAGGGATTGGTATTAGGGGTGTGGTTAAGATTAGGCAATCAGGTAGCGACTTCAACAAGGGGGGTAATAATTTGGTAGGGGGTCGAAATTCGGCACAACACCTGTTCCTACTTGCTTTTGTACATTGGGAATTGATTGGATGGTTGTTGTTTAGAATTTCTATGATCTCATGTGAGTGACAGGTATTCCCGCCCTTGAGCCAGTAAATACGTCATCAGAGAAGAGAGAAATCATTTTTTAAAAATACTGCAGTTTTCCATAAAAAATAATTTTCTATTTTGATATCATGGTGACTTTAAAACTACTATCATAATTCACTGATCTTTCTGACCTGTATGCTAATACAAATTAATTTATGCAGCCAAAAAACTTAGTTTGGTGGGACCCCTTCCTGGTGCCAATGTCAAGAGTTTCTCAGGATATCTCACTGTGAACAAGACCTACAACAGTAACCTTTTCTTCTGGTTCTTTCCTGCCCAGGTAATGTAATGTATACACTTAGTTTTGTTACACTGCATACGAACAGCACTAAAGATAAAGACTGATCTGCTGACCGTATATTCTGCGTCATTTGGCATCACTTTAGAGTCAGGTGTTTTCAGAAGTCATTCACAACAAATTACTCCGTACACAGATTTAAAGTGATGTTATTGACGTTGACTGCACACTCATTTATTGCTGCATGTTCTTCTGTGTTTAGGAGAGACCAGAGACGGCTCCGGTGCTGCTGTGGCTGCAGGGAGGACCTGGAGGCACCTCTATGTTTGGCTTGTTTGTGGAGCACGGCCCATATTTTGTACATAAGAACCTCACATGTGAGTACAAACACCTCTATGTTGTGTTCTAATATGTTGGAGAATGGCATGTAGTTTCTGTCTCATGCACATTAAATTATAGATGTTCTTAAGCCAGAAAGGATTGTTTTGCTTAAAGTACCCCTATTATGCTATTTTAAAGGTTCCTTCCTAGTTTTGTTTTGGAGGTCTCCTACAATGTTTACGTGCATCCAAGGTCAAAAAAAAAAAACATGTCAATTTTCTCATAATACACATTACAGCATCACCTCTTTTCTCACTGTGTCTGAACCGGTTCAATGAAGAATTCTGTCTCTCTAAACTCCTTTCTGAGAGCCTATTATGCTCTGATTGGTCTGTTGTGATTGGTCTACCCTTACAGTGTGTGTCAGGAACAAAACGCTCATTACCATATCTAATTTTCAGCTCCGGAGGCTTCCTCAGCACTTATATATTGAACAGTAACAACACCATCCCTTTTACTTTACCAGATTTGCTTTCACAGCACAGAAAACTGTGTCTTCTTGACATGTCGACAGCATGAATCAAACTCTTCCAGGCCTACAAAGTAGATGTTGTTCACAGGCAGCCAATGAAGTTCATAGGCTGGCATTATGTACATTTGTTATATGGGAAGTAAGGCTGGATTTGCTGATTACTCATTTCAGGCAGTTCAGAATTGGTTCTTTCTTTATTGTGCACTTTGATCTTTGAAATTTTGCAGACTTTTTACATTTACGAACCGGTGTATTACACACAACATGAAAAATAATATAGAAAAAGCATTATAGGGCCACTTTAATAGAGAAACCCTATTTTTTTTATTTTTATGGTTTTAAATCATTTCTGAAATCAATCTATTAAATTACCTCTGAAAAATTGAATGATCTGACCGTTTACTGTCTTTCTGCAGTGGGTTATAGGGATTTCCCCTGGACATCACGCTACTCTGTTCTCTACATCGACAACCCAGTGAGTTCAGTGTGTTTTAGACTAGATATGTCTGCAAATTAGGGCCGTCAAAGTTCACGTTCAGACATGTTTTTAAATTCTGTTAATGCATTTATAAGTGTTTTGTTCTATTGTTTGTGATTTTTCTGAAAAACATTTTTATGGATAATGTAATGTATATATTCAGTGTGTGTGTGTGTGTGTATATGTATGTGTATATATATATATATATATATATATATATATATATATATATATATATATATATATATATATATATATATACATACATACATACATACATACATACAGGTGCTGGTCATATAATTAGAATATCATTAAAAAGTTGATTTATATCACTAATTCCATTCAAAAAGTGAAACTTGTATATTATATTCATTCATTACACACAGACTGATATATTTCAAATGTTTATTTCTTTTAATTTTGATGATTATAACTGACAACTAAGGAAAATTCCAAATTCAGTATCTCAGAAAATTAGAATATTACTTAAGACCAATACAAAGAAAGGATTTTTAGAACTCTTGGCCAACTGAAAAGTATGAACATGAAAAGTATGAGCATGTACAGCACTCAATACTTAGTTGGGGCTCCTTTTGCCTGAATTACTGCAGCAATGTGGCGTGGCATGGAGTCGATCAGTTTGTGGCACTGCTCAGGTGTTATAAGAGCCCAGGTTGCTCTGATAGTGGCCTTCAGCTCTTCTGCATTGTTGGGTCTGGCATATCGCATCTTCCTCTTCACAATACCCCATAGATTTTCTATGGGGTTAAGGTCAGGCGAGTTTGCTGGCCAATTAAGAACAGGGATACCATGGTCCTTAAACCAGGTACTGGTATCTTTGGCACTGTGTGCAGGTGCCAAGTCCTTTTGGAAAATGAAATCTGCATCTCCATAAAGTTAGTCAGCAGCAGGAAGCATGAAGTGCTCTAAAACTTCCTGGTATATGGCTGCGTTGACCTTGGACCTCAGAAAACACAGTGGACCAACACCAGCAGATGACATGGCACCCCAAACCATCACTGACTGTGGAAACTTTACACTGGACCTCAAGCAACGTGGATTGTGTGCCTCTCCTCTCTTCCTCCAGACTCTGGGACCCTGATTTCCAAAGGAAATGCAAAATTTACTTTCATCAGAGAACATAACTTTGGACCACTCAGCAGCAGTCCAGTCCTTTTTGTCTTTAGCCCAGGCGAGGCGCTTCTGACGCTGTCTGTTGTTCAAGAGTTCAAGGAATGCGACAGCTGAAACCCATGTCTTGCATACGTCTGTGCGTAGTGGTTCTTGAAGCACTGACTCCAGCTGCAGTCCACTCTTTGTGAATCTCCCTCACATTTTTGAATGGGTTTTGTTTCACAATCCTCTCCAGGGTGCGGTTATCCCTATTGCTTGTACACTTTTTTCTACCACATCTTTTCCTTCCCTTCGCCTCTCTATTAATGTGCTTGGACACAGAGCTCTGTGAACAGCCAGCCTCTTTTGCAATGACCTTTTGTGTCTTGCCCTCCTTGTGCAAGGTGTCAGTGGTCGTCTTTTGGACAACTGTCAAGTCAGCAGTCTTCCCCATGATTGTGTAGCCTACAGAACTAGACTGAGAGACCATTTAAATGCCTTTGCAGGTGTTTTGAGTTAATTAGCTGATTAGAGTTTGGCACCAGGTGTCTTCAATATTGAACCTTTTCACAATATTCTAATTTTCTGAGATACTGAATTTGGGATTTTCCTTAGTTGTCAGTTATAATCATCAAAAATAAAAGAAATAAACATTTGAAATATATCAGTCTGTGTGTAATGAATGAATGTAATATACAAGTTTCACTCTTTGAATGGAATTAGTGAAATAAATCAACTTTTTGATGATATTCTAATTATATGACCAGCACCTGTGTATATGTGTATATGTATGTATGTATATGTATATATATATATATATATATATATGTATATATATATATATATATATATATATATATATATATATATATATATATATATATATATATATATATATATATATATAATCTTAAATACTTATTTGTGGTTTATTTCTAAGGTTGGGACAGGATGGAGTTTTACTGAGGATGACCGAGGATTTGCCCAAAACCAAGATGATGTGGGCAGAGATTTGTACAGGTACAGTGATAAAGTTTTCTGTATTTCTAATATATATAATTATATTATAAAATAAGTTTTTTGTTTGTTTGTTTTTTTTCCCCCTCAGTGCCCTGACTCAGTTCTTCCAGATATTTAGTGAGTTCCAGTCTAATCCGTTCTACGCTACAGGCGAGGTGAGGAAAGGGACCTCATTTTGGCTTGATACAATCAGAATCTTGCTCTCTTATACAGTCAAAACAGTGTGTTGTTTACATTATAACTATATTTAACATTTTAAACCCATAGTCATATGCAGGAAAGTACGTTCCAGCGATTGGCTACTACATCCACAAGAACAATCCTTCCGCCAAAGTGAAGATCAACTTCAAAGGAGTGGCCATTGGAGATGGTCTGTGTGACCCTGAGCTGGTGAATGAAAATGATATTTCCTTTAAAATGCATCACATGCCAAATAATTGATGTACAGAAGTGCTATTGCACTGAACTTGCTCTAAAAGCATTATAAACATTATGGTAGCCACGTACGCACTGTAAAGTTTTTAGGAGTGACAACCGCATTTAAATACTGGATTGAGTCCCCGAAATTACTGTTCGGAACATGACTCGCTCTCGAAATCGCGATGAATAACACCCTAGCAATGCTCTGCTATCTCGCATGTTTGGTATTTGTTATTTTTGACCAAAGTAATATATCAGTTGTCAATTGTGTTTTGTTTGTTCTTGGAAGGCTGCTTTGCACAGCGCTCTTTTGAAATTATGCCATGTCCTCTTATTACAAGCGTTTTAGGGCTCATAAAGCAATTAAGTTTATAGAGTTATTATATGGACAAATGCGGGTCGTGATATTTTAGTCTTATTTTCAATATAAAGCATTTAAATTTAGTTTGGTTTATTATGGGCTTGTTCTTGTTTGCAGTTTTTTTTTTTTTCTAGCAAGATCTGGCATCACAAATGAGTCAAGGTGATTTTTTTCCCTGTGATTTTCTTGCACTGCGCATACAGCAGAGAGACACATCCCTGATGTACGTCATTAACAACTAGTTGTTCAGTTTGGTTCCATACACAGTGTACAATTTTTGTAAATGCGGTTGTCACAACCTGAATTTTGTAGGAGTTTAATTTGGTTGTAGAATATGGTTGTCACTCATGTAAATTACAAAACTCTGTGTTTACAGAACAGGATTAAGCCCTAAAAGGAGAACTGGCAACCAAATTTGACTGTAGTGTGTACTTGACCTGTATAACTTTCTGTAAAGCTGCTTTGAAAATAAATTTGACTTTGACTATTGTCCATGTGCAGACTTTAATCTCATCAATCCTCTCTGTCTCAGATGCTGGGAGGCTATGCAGATTTCCTCTATCAGACAGGTCTCGTGGATGAACTGCAGAGGCAGCATGTGAAGATGCAGACGGACGCAGGAGTCAAACTCATCCAGGAGCAGAGATGGGTGGAGGCCTTTGAGGTGAGCGTGAGAGTTCAGGTCATACCTAAGGCCGGGTGCTTCTCATTTCTTATTTGTGCATCCTCATTTCCTTTACTTGCTTCCTTTCCTCACGTCTTAGCTCCACCCTCCTTAGGATGCGAGGAAAGGATGCAAAGGAAGAAAATGAAGAAGGAGGAATCAAAGGAAAGCTTATTTGTACATTGGAACATTCTTGGTCACTCAAGCGTTAAGTTCAAGGGATCCGTCCTTATGTTGTTAAAGGGATAGTTCACACAAAAATGAAAAATCTTTTATTAATTACTCACCCTAATGTCGTTCTAAATTTTCTGAAGAGACTCGATCACTTTATATGATGAACAGATTTAATTTAGGCTTTTATTCACATATAAACATTCATCATCTCACACATCAGTTGTGGTAAACAGAAGCTCAAGCATGTTTGCTTGACTTGCAAAAACCAAGGAGGTTCATTCTGGTGTGTTACCCAGCACGTTTGACCAATGAGGTTCATTCTCATGAGAGAAGAAAGGTTTCCACATAGGATACACCTGTACATTCTCGCTCACAGCTCCTCTGGAAGCTTCCTCTCTCCTCGTTCCTCACCTCCTTGTAGTGCAATTAGAGAACCGAGATGTAATTTGTGATGGCTAACTTGGATCGGTATCCAGTAGGGACGTAACGATTCACTCAACTCACGATTCGATTCACGATACTGGTTTCACGATTCGAGTTTCTCACTATTTTTTTTAACAAATTGAGATTTAAATGAGAGTGTCTTTTTATTATTTCTCAGACAAAATGCTGCATATTTCATTGTGAAATTATAATATCTTCATAACAAAACTAAACTAAAATTTTAAAACAAATCCTAAATAAATAAATAATACTAATAAAAGAAATCTCTTCATATGAGTACATGAACAAGATGTTTATTCGCTCTATTACAGGCTGAACTATCTGTAGCCATTTAAAATTAGAGGCAACCACTGCATTTTAATCACGATCCCAACAAAGATGCTATATACATGCAGCATGAGCAGTTTTTCATTTAAATTAGATTGTATAATTTTTAACATTAAAGCAAAAACACAATGTTCAGACTTTAGCTTTGTGAAATTATGCTACATAAAACTTCATAACAGCAGACGGGCTGCATGAGAATGCAAATTCACTGTATTGACAGCAGGTAGCGCTTATGGAACAGCGGCAATACAGCGCTTCCATGTTTGCCGCTGTAAACAAAGCAGTGCTGCGCACTTATAAAAACTCCTTTAAAATGCATTGTATGAAAAGAAAATACCATCAAAACTTTTCCGAACACAGTCAGTTCCCCTCAGCTATACATTCATATTAACCCCCGCCCCCAAATGTATCGTGATTCATTTATCATCTCAACCGATTTAAATTGTCACATTTTAATCGATTTACAACCGGTTCCGGATGCATCGTTACATCCCTAGTATTCGGTTCACAGGCTGGAGAACAGAGGAACAAGGAAACGAGGAAGCATCCATTTAAGTATTAAGAAGCACCCTAAATCTGTGGCACTGGGGCTTCATAATACATCCGTTCTGAAAACATCTCGTCTGTCCTCCAGGTGTTTGACAGCTTACTGAATGGTGATCTTGTTCCTTATCCCTCATACTTCCAAAACGTCACTGGTTGCACCAACTACTTCAACTACATGCAGTGTCAGGTACCAGCACATTTCATTACAAACAAATGCTGGGAATTGCGGAGTCTGGATTTGAATGGCTAGTTGGTGTCTCATTCTGTTTTTTTCTAAATAGGAACCTCCAGATCAGGAGTATTTTTCTTCATTTGTGACTCTACCAGATGTTCGACGTTCCATCCATGTTGGGAATCTTACGTTCAATGACGGCTCAGAGGTTGAGAAGCATCTGCTTCAGGATGTCATGAAGTCCATCAAGCCCTGGTTGGGCATCCTCATGGACAACTATAGAGTGAGGAAACAATTTCATTTTTTTGGTTTGGGAGTTTTATAGGCTTTGTTAAATTGACTCTCTATAAAGTCTATAAGTCTATAAAAAATGCTATATACACATACAATGCTTTTTTTGTTGTTGTTGAATATCATATTTCATAGTATCATAGTATGATATAGGAGATTATGAAGCTCAGTGTTATTTAGTGGCTCAAAATGGGTGAAATATTACTAACAATATAAAAGTTAGTCTTGCTTTTACTTTATAAAAATCAGTAAAGATTTCACAGCGAAAAGACACGTATACTACCTGAAGATGGACATTTTTAGAATAGAATGGTTAAGCATTGGGAACTGTTTGGCCTTGACGGAAAAGTGGCTAAAAGGGGCCTTTTACTACAAAAGTATGAACAATCAGATGACAGAAGGCTTGTAGAAGATGGTGAAGAGGTTTTTCAGCAAAGTTTTTGATCATGTTGATAATTTAGAGGTCATCAAATGTGATACAGTAGGCTTTATAGGGTAAATACACTGAACAAAATTATAAATGCAACACTTGTTTTTGCCCCCATTTTTCATGAGCTGAACTCAAAGATCTAAGACTTTTTCTATGTACACAAAAGGCCAATTTCTCTCAAATATTGTTCACAAATCTGTCTAAATCTGTGTTAGTGAGCACTTCTCCTTTGCCAAGATAATCCATCCACCTCACAGGTGTGGCATATCAAGATGCTGATTAGACAGCATGATTATTGCACAGGTGTGCCTTAGGCTGGCCACAATAAAAGGCCACTCTAAAATGTGCAGTTTTATCACACAGCACAATGCCACAGATGTCGCAAGTTTTGAGGGAGCGTGCAATTGGCATGCTGACTGCAGGAATGTCCACCAGAGCTGTTGCCCGTGAATTGAATGTTCAGTTCTCTACCATAAGCCGTCTCCAAAGGCGTTTCAGAGAATTTGGCAGTACATCCAACCGGCCTCACAACCGCAGACCACGTGTAACCACATCTTCACCTCCAAGATCGTCTGAGACCAGCCAATTTTTGCACATACTGACAGAAACCATCTCAGGGAAGCTCATCTGCATGCTCGTCGTCCTCATCGGGGTCTCGACCTGACTGCAAGTCTGACTGACTTTGGAGAGGTGTTCTCTTCACGGATGAATCCCGATTTTCACTGTACAGGGCTGATGGCAGACAGCGTGTATGGCACCGTGTGGGTGAGCGGTTTGCTGATGTCAATGTTGTGGATCGAGTGGCCCGTGGCGGCGGTGGGGTTATGGTATGGGCAGGCGTATGTTATGGACAACGAACACGGGTGCATTTTATTGATGGCATTTTAAATGCACAGATCCGATCTTTTGACCATATCTGAATTATTTTTTTTTTGGGCCAGTGTGTTTACATTCCCTTTAGACGCGACTGGTATCCAATATCTGTGTTTACATTAAAATGATTACGCCCAAAATGATTGTCATTGATAGCTTTGCATGCACATGGTAGACCCTCAGGTTTTGAATGACCGTGCTATTAAAATTATTTATATATTTCACGTCGGGTGGTCACGATTACCTGCCAGAATGGAAGTTAACAGCTGTTAGAGTCATGGATGTTTTGCAGCGCGAATTCTGACTGAACGAATATAGACTGGAAAATAAAGGTAATTTGCGTTTATTTTATCTACAGTCGTTAAATCTAGAACAGTGGTGGACGAAGTACACAAATCAAGAACTTGAGTAAAAGGACGGATACGTATCATAAAATATTACTCAAGTGAAAGTATTTAGTGCTCCTTTTCAATTTGACTTGAGTGAATGTACAAAAGTACATGATTTTTAATGTACTCAAGTAAAAAAAGTACTGATTGAATGTTTTTGTAATTTTATATAGGCCACTTATATAATTTAATTATTTTTTATAATCCTATTGCTCAAAATAATTATGAATGATTATTTTAAAACATTTTTAAAAAAATTGCTACAGCAGCGGTGAAGATAAACGTTATTTTAATTGGTGTTAGAGTTGCACGATTCTGGATAAAATGAGAATCAAGATTTTTATTTCTTTCAAATAGAAATCATGATTCTGAATAGACAACTAAACAAAATTGCATATAATTATTTACTAGAGGACAAAATATTAATTGCTACAGTCTATTTAAAAATATTTAATTAATTTTAAAAAATGGGTTTGAATGAATGATTTAATGACTATATTTCACTTGTTTCATTAATGGATGAATCAATGTTTTTTAACAAATCTTTTCAATGAATCAATGTCAAATACATTTTAACAGTCACTTGTCGCCTCCTAGTGCTGTAACGATGTAATCGATACAACCTTTATTTGAAATGTCAAATTATGACATTAAAAAGTGCTTAAGTCACTTGTGTTTCTAAAGGAACACTACCCAACAGCGACACCTGCAGGTAACATTACAGCAGGAGTCATGCCTCATTTTCCACTCACAGAAAACCATTAGACCCCCTGTATCGTGCGGTGGGTTTTGTGGGGGGTAATTGAGAATGAATGAGGGAAAGTCACATGAGAGGAGGCAATGTCTCCATCGTGCAATGATTGGATGTTATTGGTTATGATTGGATATGATTGGTTTGTGCGATAAATCCCGCCTCTTGTTTACGTGCACGTTCTGCGTGTCAGTTTGAATGAACAAATGATGCCGTCAGTGGGAAGACTAATTGAAAAGTAAGTAAACAGATCACCCAGTTAGATATCACAGCTTTGTCACGTCAGAGTCAAACTTGAAATGGACTGAAAACATGATGACTGCAGGGGTTATTAGTGCAATCAGCTTGGTGAAATTAAAAATACATCTTCGTGTCTGTGACGGTGTTTACGGAGCATGACTGATGATCCAAAATAGCCTAAATTGACTATTAAAAAGAAAAACCTCAATCCACAAATAAAATATTGTTTAAATTGTTAAAGCCTTTAGTTATTATTTTGGAATGAATGTAGAAATGCTTAAAACACTAACTTGATGAGATTGACTTGGTTTTGATGAATAGAACATTTATTACAATACATTGTTAATGTAAAATTATAAAATAGAATTGTATTTTTGTTTTTGATATAATGTTCATTTAACAAGGAAGATGTGTCAACGTTAAGAGTAAGGCACATGAATTTACATTTGATTCATAAATAAAAAATGTGCCTCCTCATTTCAGAACACCACTGGCTTAAACAGATCACCCTTTACAGCAGATTTAGTTCAAAAACTACTGACCTAAATATGATTTTCAGTTACAATAATTCATACTAAAATTCAGCACTAGTAGGCTAACTTACTTTTCACCATCAGTCATGCGCGCACTCGAGGATCGCCCAGTTCTTGGCTAATTTTCAGTCCGATTTGTAAATTTAGTTAACTGGAGACTCACTCTGAACGGATCTTTGAATTAATGATTTGTTGACTCGAACAGCTGCAATACGGTCAGTCCAATTCGCGAATAAATTGTTGATGTGATTTGTGAACCGATTTAACAGGATGATTGAAAAGAATCAGCTCGTGCACGAATCGGACACAGCTTTTGGATTTCTGAGCATCTTAAAATAAGGTGTAACGATATGTTTTATGAAATGTAGTGGAGTAAAAAGTATGATCTTATGCTTTGGAATGTAGTAAAGTAAAAGTTGCTCAAAATAAAAATATTCGAGTAAAGAACAGATACTTGAAAAATGTACTTCAGTACAGTAACGAGGAAAAATACTTTGTTACTGTCCACCACTGATCTAGAATTCTGAAGGGAAATAAAGTAGCAGGTAAGATTACATTTATTTGAATGAATGATAAGGAGAGAGCGCACACGAGAATAGCCTACCCAGTGAAGCTTTTGGTTTATTAAAATAAAACATTTTTAAAAAACACACGGCGGTCTCTTAAATTAACCGGGCAGAGGCTGAAATTTAGCGTGTGTGTGTGTGTGTGTGTGGCACGCACGCTATTTCTTTCAAGGAAAAAATAGACATATAAAGTTTCAACCTCAATAATAAAGCTGCGAATTTTTAGTGTGCATGCATACAGACACGTCTGCTTCATAATACAACATTAAAGCTACCTTTTAGTAAGCAAACGTGTCGCCCTCGCCTTGTGGTGACTTGGAATTCCAATGGGAATCGGATATGCGAGTTTAGACATAGGTCGCGTGTCCAGAGATCGGATATGCATCCGATTTAAAACCACATTTGGAAGTGGCTCAGATCAGATGCGAAAAAAATCAGATCTCGTGCGGATTTTTGTGTTTACACCTGTGCAACTAATTCCGATCTTTGTCAGATGGGAGCAAAAAATCTGATTTTTTTTTTTTGTGCCAGTGTTAACGCAGCCAGAGATACCGTGACGAGATCCTGAGGCCCATTGTTGTGCCATTCATCCACGACCATGATAATGCACTGCCCCATGTTGCAAGGATCTCTACACAATTCCTGGAAGCTGAAAACATCCCAGTTCTTGCATGGCCAGCATACTCACTGGACGTCACCCATTAAGCATGTTTGGGATGCTCTGGATCGGCGTATACGACAGCGTGTTCCAGTTCCTGCCAATATCCAGCAACGTCACACAGCCATTGAAGAGGAGTGGACCAACATTTCACAGGCCACAATCAACAACCTGATCAACTCTATGCGAAGGAGATGTGTTGCACTGTGTGAGGCAAATGGTGGTCACACCAGATACTGACTGGTTTTTGGACCCCCCCCCCAATACAGTAAAACATTTTAGAGTGGCCTTTTATTGTGGCCAGCCTAAGGCACACCTGTGCAGTAATCATGCTGTCTAATCAGCATCTTGATATGCCACACCTGTAAGGTGGATGGATTATCTCAGCAAAGGAGAAGTGCTCACTAACACAGATTCAGACAGATTTGTGAACGATATTTGAGAGAAAATAGGCCTTTTGTGTACATAGATAGTCTTAGATCTTTGAGTTCAGCTTATGAAAAATGCGGGCAAAAACAAGTGCTGTGTTTATAATTTTGTTCAGTGTAGATTTATTATATAATATTTGAAATGTGCTGTTTCAAAAGGTTGATTTTAGTATTTTATTTTTAATTGTTAAATTGATAATTCATCTGTTTTAGACAACTTAATAGACCCCAAATCTACAAGGACAAGCTCTTTGATATGCCCTGTCAATATTATACTTATGAAACCATATTGTGGGTTTAAATAGCTGTGTGGTCTTCATATGTCTTCCTTTTCCAGATTAATTCCCATTTTGTATTAAACTAGGACTGATTTGTTTGTGTACCCAGGTGTTGATCTACAGTGGACAGCTTGATGTCATTGTTGCAGCCCCTCTGACTGAACGCTTCCTGCCCACCGTGAGCTGGTCTGGAGCGGACGAATATAAAAGCGCATTGCGCATGCCCTGGAAGGTCCAGCCCAGTGACACTGAAGTGGCAGGTTACGTACGACAAGTGAAAGAGTTCTTTCAGGTGAGGTTTTGCAGTATTGCTAGATCATTATATTATATTATATTATATTATATTATTATATTAGTAGATAATAAACAAATATACAGTATATTGTTTTTAAATATTGTGTAAAATATGTGATGAATAGATACATAGAATAGTAAGTGTTAGTATTAATGAGTGAAGTGTGTACAAAAAAAGATGCGTCTTCAACCGTGTCTTGATAATTGCTAAAGACTCAGCACAGCTTGGGTTGAGTTAGTCAGGTCATTCCACCAGCTTGGAACAGAAGGTAAAGGTCCGCGAAAGTGATTTTGTGCCTCTTTGGCATTGCAAAAATTATAATGCAAAGCTTGCTGATAATTAACTCCTCTGTTTTCTTCTCTTCAGGTGATTGTCAGGGGAGGCGGGCACATTTTGCCTTATGACCAACCAGAGAGATCATTTGACATGATGGACAGATTCCTTTCTACAGACGGATTCTCTTCACATTGATACACTAGGATCAAATAGAATGTAAAGTGATCACTGAATGAATCTGTGTTCAGTTGTGTAATGTGTATTTCAATGCAATAGTTTGTGCTATAATTAAGAAAGGGTTAGGGGTTATATTTTTATTGGTCTGTGTATAAAGTGAATGTTTTTATTGTACATCATTGGTTTTTGATTAAAGCAGGATATGAGTTCTTTTTTGAATGTCTTTTGAATCCTTATGGATGTTATGGACTATTCAGTGTGATGAGCACTTTTAGTTGATGTTATCTAGCATAATTATACATTCATGCATTTAAGGTATTAATGCTTCATGATTCACCATCTACACATCTACACAACTTGTAAAAAACAAAACAAAAAAAACATAAGACATAAAAGACACGAGAACGAAAACCTTAAAGAGGAAATGAAACATTCAAAACAGGTATGACCTACTTCACAGGAAACAGGTTCATTTTGTATTAGGAGTGATAAGAACAAAATAGGTTAAATAGATTTGCCAATAGCACAACATACCATAAAATGAAATACATTTATATTTAATGTGTTTTCTCTGCCATTTGTTTCCTCAGTGTTTTTGACAGCATTTCCTCTGTGTGTCCTACAGGGGGCGACAGTTGACTGTTAAAAAATATTTATTTCTTACTGGTAGTTCATTATAAAAGTGAATGCGTTTTAGTGTCCTAAAAATGTATATGACCCTTGTATTAGCCTGCTTCATACTAGATTTTACTGTATGTTTCTTTTTTTATGTCAGTTTGTATATACCTGGTTGTTCGTTTTTCGAAGACAGTATTTTTTTTTCTCTTTTTTTTTAGCCATTCTATGGTGTAGCATAATTTATAAATGGCGCAGAGAAAATACAATATATATTTAATTTTAGTATTGGGCATTCTAAATTTACTATGTGCCATGTGCTTGACATTTTTGGCAACAAGGATGTGAAGTAGACATGAGGTGCGGTCAGTGCTCCATTGTGAGTTCATTTTACTAGGAAATATAAATTCAATAAAAATTGTACATCCAAATGTGTTTTCTAAAGTTTTTAATGCACAGTTTGTAAACTCAAATACCAAAAATTTTGTGTTGTGCATAAATGACAAAGTCCTTTTAGTGAATAGATTTATTTCTGTATAGCTGCACTATTGTTCATTACTGGCAGGCAGAATAATAGCCTTTTTGCCTGTGTTTTAG
Source organism: Elopichthys bambusa (assembly GCA_037101425.1). Lineage (NCBI taxonomy): Eukaryota > Metazoa > Chordata > Actinopteri > Cypriniformes > Xenocyprididae > Elopichthys > Elopichthys bambusa. The sequence continues at coordinate 11,643,725 of CM074439.1, read as the reverse complement.
GTTGATATTAGTAAGTTTTAGAGAAGACCGAGAGGAAAAGCTGTACCTTTTCCAGAAAATATTGATGATAGTGACAGTAGTGCATCAGAAAATAAGGTCGTAGTAAAAGAGGAAGAAGTTGAAGATCAAGGAGGATAGAAGCAGTGAGGGTAATAGCAGAGATGAAGAATATAAATCATAGATAGTTGTGGAAGTCAGACATTTTGGTATATTATCCTCTGCCAGTTTGGAAGATGTGATCCATACTTTAACCAGAGGTCAGGAAAGATGCCACTGTCTGTTGGCCTCACTACACTGACGAGCAAATGCTCCAAAAAAGATGACTAAACAAGTTAAAACTGAGTTACATGTGGAAAGTGTGGGGTACACTGAAAAAGAAGAGTCTTGTTGATTTTTAGTTGTGCTACAATCATTGATTTGGACTTCTAAGAAAGAAACAATGTTAAAGATTGTTTTAAAGAGTTGAAAATTCTGTCATCAATTATTCACCGTCATGTCGTTTCAAACCCGTAAGACCTTCATTCATCTTCAGAACACAAATTAAGACATTTTGATGAAATCCGAGAGGTGTTTGACATAATTACCACTGTCAAGGTCCAGAAAGGTACTAAAGACATTATTACAATAGTCCACATGATCGCAGTGGTTCAGAGACTGTTGAATGAAGTTATTTATGTTTTGTTTTTGCACACAAAAAGTATTCTCGTCACTTCATAAAATTAAGGTTGAACCACTGTAGTCACGTTGACTATTTTAACAAAGTTTTTACTACCTTTCTGGACCTTGACAGTGGTAGTTAAATTGCTGTCTATTGAGGAGTCAGATATCTCTTGGATTTTATCAAAATATCTTGATTTGTGTTCTGAAGATGAATGAAGGTCTTGCGGGTTTGGAACGACATGATGGTGACATGATTCCCTTGCGATACTACAGGAGTACTGCGTTATTTGTCTTATTAATTAATACTGATTATTAATAAGACAAGACGCTATGGGGAAAACTCCCTTTTCTCAGATTCTGAAGCCTTCATACAATCACGCAGTGTGAACTGCACGGCCATTGGTTCGTTGTGTTAAAGAAAACAAACCAATGACGGCGCGGAACGCACAAGCCAATGGTAAGCGAGCCCACTTGAGCCCACCAAAAGGGGCGGCACTTAGCTGTATATGACATGAAGCTCCTCCCTGACTCAGGTGAGACACATGGTATATATTCACTCTGAAAGAGCATTTCTCCAGCGTTTGTTGCAAAGTGCCCAATCTCTGAGCGCAAGCTGCGTTCATTGAGGGTGTGTGCTCTCAATACAAGAGCAGGAAAACGAGCTCAATGTTGACAGTGCTCAGCTGAATATGACATGATGCTCTCCCCTGACTCAGGTGAGACTCATGGAATATGTTAAGTCTGAGAAAGCAGATTTCTCTGGTGTTTGTTATCAAATGCTGAATCACTGTGCGCTTCGCTTGCTGGCCCCACCCCGCAAGCCGCATTCATTGAGGGAGTGTGTTCTCACTACAAGAGTGCTAGAACAAGCTTGATGCTGACAGCGCTCAGCTGAATATGACATGATGCTCTCCCCTGACTCAGGTGAGACTCATGGAATATATTAATTCTGAGAAAGCAGATTTCTCTGGTGTTTGTTATCAAATGCTGAATCACTGTGCACTTCGCTTGCTGGCCCCGCCCCGCAAGCCGCATTCATTGAGGGAGTGTGTTCTCACTACAAGAGTGCTAGAACAAGCTCGATGCTGACAGCGCTCAGCTGAATATGACATGATGCTCTCCTCTGACTCAGGTGAGACTCATGGAATATATTAATTCTGAGAAAGCAGATTTCTCTGGTGTTTGTTATCAAATGCTGAATCACTGTGCGCTTCGCTTGTTGGCGCTTGCAAGCCACATTCACTGACCCAAACAGCCTCGTATGTGTTCCCAGTCGACCCCGTTTAATTTTGGGTGCTGGGAAAATGTGTTTATTGCACGCATAGGACCCGTTCTAGCGCCCAAGTGTATAACCACTGTGGCAGCGGACAAGATAAAAAACATACTCAAAAAAAAAAAAAAAAAGGAACAACGCTAAATTCCTCTTTTACCTCATGTGTGCACCACAGTCCCTCACAGCGACTTAGTGCCAGAACCAATTCAGCCCCTCACCACACGGTCCGAGGCCTGGCAGGCCATCCTCGGAGTGTCAGCTTGGGTGCTAAACATAGTGAAACGAAGTTATGTACTCCAATTTGTTCAAAGGGCCCCGTTTTTTTCAACGGCGTGGTCCAAACCTCTGTGGAAAGCAAGGACGCTCATGTCCTGCGTTCCGAGGTAAACACCATGCTGGCGAAAGGAGCCATAGAGGTGGTTCCCCCAACACTAAGCGAGTCAGGTTTTTACAGCAGGTCCCCAGAAAGGATGGTGGTCTCAGACCCATCCTCGATCTCAGACATCTGAACAGGGCCCTGATAAAGCGCTCATTCAGGATGATCACTTTGAAGCAGATCTTCCCGTAAATACGCCCAGGGGACTGGTTCATACCCTGGATCTGAAAGATGCTTATTTTCACATCCAGATAGCCCCCCATTACAGGCGATTCTTGAGATTCGCCTTCAAAGGGGTGGCATATCAATACACGGTCCTTCCGTTCAGGCTATCTCTGGCTCCCCACACTTTTACGAAGTGCATGGATGCGGCTCTCTCCCCTCTGAGACAGATGGGTGTGCGCATACTGAACTACCTCGACGACTGGCTCGTTCTGGCCTAGTTGTTAGCTAATATCCCACAGATCCATCATCCTCAACCACTTAGAGTGCTTGGGGCTCAGGGTCAATTTTACAAAGAGCCATGGTGAGATGGCCGCTTATATAGCCCGAGACCCTGCCCCTTTTGCCGGGCTCGAGCAGGCTTGCTCACCATTGGTTTGCACATTCTGCGTCGTCATTGGTTTGTTTTCTTTAACTTCACGAACCAATGACCATGCAGTTCACACTGCGTGATTGTATAAAGGCTTCAGAATCAGAGAAAAAGGAGTTTTCCCCATAGCGTCTTGTCTTATTAATAATCAATATTAATTAATAAGATGAACGACGCAGTACTTGTTCCGTATCTAAGGGAACCAAGGTTACGTTTAGTTATGTTTTCATTTTTGGGTGAACTAACCCTTTAATGTTTTTTGAAACACTAAGACATGGTTTCACTATTTTCCAGGCAGTGAAGTCCAGGCACTACTTTTCAGAAGTTTTGCCAAATTTGCCAAAAATAATTTACCTTAATAGGACCATGTCAGACGAAAACCTTAAAAAAGGTCAAAGGTCAGATGACATGATGCTCTCCTCTGACTCAGGTGAGACTCATGGAATATATTAATTCTGAGAAAGCAGATTTCTCTGGTGTTTGTTATCAAATGCTGAATCACTGTGCACTTCGCTTGCTGGCCCCGCCCCGCAAGCCGCATTCATTGAGGGAGTGTGTTCTCACTACAAGAGTGCTAGAACAAGCTTGATGCTGACAGCGCTCAGCTGAATATGACATGATGCTCTCCCCTGACTCAGGTGAGACTCATGGAATATATTAATTCTGAGAAAGCAGATTTCTCTGGTGTTTGTTATCAAATGCTGAATCACTGTGCACTTCGCTTGCTGGCCCCGCCCCGCAAGCCGCATTCATTGAGGGAGTGTGTTCTCACTACAAGAGTGCTAGAACAAGCTTGATGCTGACAGCGCTCAGCTGAATATGACATGATGCTCTCCTCTGGCTCAGGTGAGACTCATGGAATATATTAATTCTGAGAAAGCAGATTTCTCTGGTGTTTGTTATGAAATGCTGAATCACTGTGCGCTTCGCTTGCTGGCGCTTGCAAGCCACATTCACTGACCCAAACAGCCTCGTATGTGTTCCCAGTCGCCCTGTTTAATTCCGGGTGCTGGGAAAATGTGTTTATTGCACGCATAGGACCCGTTCTAGCGCCCAAGTGTATAACCACTGTGGCAGCGGACAAGATAAAAAACATACTCAAAAAAAAAAAAAAAGGAACAACGCTAAATTCCTCTTTTACCTCATGTGTGCACCACAGTCCCTCACAGCGACTTAGTGCCAGAACCAATTCAGCCCCTCACCACACGGTCCGAGGCCTGGCAGGCCATCCTCGGAGTGTCAGCTTGGGTGCTAAACATAGTGAAACGAAGTTATGTACTCCAATTTGTTCAAAGGGCCCCGTTTTTTTTCAACGGCGTGGTCCAAACCTCTGTGGAAAGCAAGGACGTTCATGTCCTGCGTTCCGAGGTAAACACCATGCTGGCGAAAGGAGCCATAGAGGTGGTTCCCCCAACACTAAGTGAGTCAGGTTTTTACAGCAGGTCCCCAGAAAGGATGGTGGTCTCAGACCCATCCTCGATCTCAGACATCTGAACAGGGCCCTGATAAAGCGCTCATTCAGAATGATCACTTTGAAGCAGATCTTCCCGTAAATACGCCCAGGGGACTGGTTCATACCCTGGATCTGAAAGATGCTTATTTTCACATCCAGATAGCCCCCCATTACAGGCGATTCTTGAGATTCGCCTTCAAAGGGGTGGCATATCAATACACGGTCCTTCCGTTCAGGCTATCTCTGGCTCCCCACACTTTTACGAAGTGCATGGATGCGGCTCTCTCCCCTCTGAGACAGATGGGTGTGCGCATACTGAACTACCTCGACGACTGGCTCGTTCTGGCCTAGTTGTTAGCTAATATCCTACAGATCCATCATCCTCAACCACTTAGAGTGCTTGGGGCTCAGGGTCAATTTTACAAAGAGCTCGTTATCTCCCAGCCAACGTGTGTCGTTCCTGGGGATCATTTTAGACTCGACCCACATGAGGGCTATGGTCACTCCAGAGTGTTCTCTGGCTCTTCAGCAGCTCGTACAGACCTTTACACCCAGGGCTTTTCTGCCACTTAGAATGTTTCAGAAGATGCTAGGTCTAATGGGCTTGAGCTGGGCTTGCTTCACATGCGCCCTCTGCAGCTCTGGCTGAAACCATGGGTCCTGCCCTAAGCCTGGCAACTTGGTCGTTGCTCGCTCAAGGTGAACCAGGCATGTGTCACAACCCTGTCCCCTTGGACAAAGCCTTGCTGATTCAAGCAGGGTGTGGCAATCAGGGCGATAGACAAGAGGAAGGTCAGATGCCTCCAAGATGGGTTGGGGAGCTCTGTGTGACAACCGTCTGGCCTTTGGTGCTTAGAAATGGCCTGGAAAGCGAGCTACATATCAACCACCCAGACATTGTGGCAGTATATCGAGCTCTCCAGGCTTTCCTTCCTCTCCTGGTGGGTTACCACGTCTTGGTCAGGTCAGACAGCATGACGGTGGTGTCCTTCATAAATTGCCAGGGCGCTCTCTCTTCAAAGCCCCTCTTTGAAAACCATCCTAGAGTGGGCCCAGTGCAACCTGCTCTCGTTGAGAGCAGCACACATACAGGGCATACTGAACATAGGGGCGGACATGTTGTCCCAGAGCAACCTTCCCTCAGAGGACTGGTCACTCCACCCCCGCTCGGGAAGGCAGAGGTTGACCTCTTTGCCTCAGAAGACAATCATCACTGCCCAAAATATTTCTCAAAAGCCAGGGACGCGCTGGCCCACGACTGGCCCAGCCTCCTCCTTTATGCTTTTCCCCCGATCGCGCTGATTCCCCAAGACGTCTCTACTCTCTCAAATGGGCCATCTTTGCCGCCTGGTGTACAGCCCGGGGCGAGGACCCATTGACTTGTGACATATCCCAGATATTGTCTTTCCTTCAAGACTTCATGGATAGAGGCCATACTCCCTCTACCCTTAAGGTCTATGTCACAACTATAGCAGCTTCTCACGCTCCTATAGCGGGGCATTCGATAGGGAGAAACAACCTTGTTGTTCGCTTCCTTAAGGGATCCAGGAGGTCACCTCTCCGATGCCTTAGTTATGGGCTTGGGTGGATGACTACAATGTTTCAGTACCCCGTTATCTGGGCTAGTCTGTCGCGAGCCCTTTTTCAAGTGCTCTGCACTGATGCCCGGTTGTGCCCCTGCGTAGCACGGTGTGATTGTACTGTCCCCATAGCGTCTTGTCTTATTAATAATCAATATTAATTAATAAGACGAATGATGCAGTACTCGTGTAGTATCGCAAGGGAACGTACTCTGTTACTAACGTAACCTCGGTTCCCTTAGATACGGAGCGAGTACTGCGTTCTTTGCCGCGCTACGCACGAGACACCTCATGCCATCTCTTCAGTTGAATTTAATCGATTTGCCATGGTGAGATGGCCGCTTATATAGACCGAGACCTGCCCCTTTTGCCGGGCTCGAGCGGGCTTGCTCACCATTGGTTTGCACATTCTGCGTTGTCATTGGTTTGTTTTCTTTAACTTCACGAACCAATGACCATGCAGTTCACACTGCGTGATTGTATAAAGGCTTCAGAATCAGAGAAAAAGGAGTTTTCCCCATAGCGTCTTGTCTTATTAATAATCAATATTAATTAATAAGATGAACGACGCAGTACTTGTTCTGTATCTAAGGGAACCAAGGTTACGTTTAGTTATGTTTTCATTTTTGGGTGAACTAACCCTTTAATGTTTTTTGAAACACTAAGACATGGTTTCACTATTTTCCAGGCAGTGAAGTCCAGGCACTACTTTTCAGAAGTTTTGCCAAATTTGCCAAAAATAATTTACCTTAATAGGACCATGTCAGACGAAAACCTTAAAAAAGGTCAAAGGTCAGATGTAGAAAAATAATTTTGGAAAATAATTTTGAGCCTTAAATATATGTAAAATATAGTCATTATTTTTTTCTATCTTTCTAACTCTTTCATAATTAGTGCCATATAACTGGTCAATCTCAGACAAGTTTGCAAAATAGTTTTCCAGGTCTACTTAGGTTAAATGGTACGGAACCCCACACGACATGCAGGTAAATCATGCACACGATTTAGTAAATCGAGGGAACGACTTAGTAAAGCGTGTGCATGATTTAGCCTACTATTTTGTTTCCTGCATGTTATGTGCGGGTCTCCGTAATACGGAAGCCCTACTTAAAGAGGTTGTATATTATTAAGCAAGTCACAGTTCTCATGTAATATGGGGAGGAAGAAATATCTTTCTAAAGATGAAAAGCATGAAATGGTGCAATATCTAGCAAAATGCATTAAAATAACTAATAGGCTATTGTGTGAAAAAAAAAAAAAAAAAGATCATCGAACTATCATAAGTTCGAACTCCGTCAGACTTATTAAGGAAAGTTTCAGAGCTTAAAGGATTAGTTCTCTTTTAAATGAAAATTAGCCCAAGCTTTACTCACCCTCAAGCCATATGACTTTCTTCTTTATGATAAACACTCTCTGAGATATTTTAATAAATATCCTGACGCATCCAAGATTTATAATGGCAGTGAACGGGACCCACAAGTATGAGCTGAAGAAAGCACCTCCATCCACATCCATCTATCATAAACGTACTTCACATGGCTCCCAGGGGTTAATAAAGGACTTCTAAAGCGAAGCGATGCGTTTGTGTAAAAAAAAAAAAAGTATCCATATTTAAAAAGTTATTAAGTAAAATGTCTAGTTTCCGCCAGACCGCCTTCTGTATTCAACGTACGAAGAAAGTGTAACGGACACGACGCCAGTTTACACTTTCTTCGTACGCTGAATACGGAAGGCGGTCTGGCGAAAGCTAGACGTTTTACTTCATGACTTGTTACATTTTTTTTTATTTTATTTTTTTTTACACAAACGTATCGCTTCGCTTTGGTTAATTTTCATTTGAAAGTGAACTAATCCTTTATTCTGCAGGTAATTAATATCTTTATAATTCTCTGTTAACTTACAGAATATGGCTGCTTGGATTTCTTTGTCAGTGCTTCATTTCATGTCATCCAATGCTTGTTTGCTTGTTATGACCCATTAATATGAAAGATTATCATGGTGTAGCATATAGGTTCTTCTGTATATATACATTTTGTATATATATATGTAATTTTGTATATATTTTGTATATAAAAATCAAGTATTTTATGTTCACCAAAACTGTCCACCAGAGGTCTCTAGTACATTAAAAGATCAAATAAAACATTTTGGTGCATAAATATTGAATAAAATAGGTGTAAATTCAGTTGTTGTTGTTGTTGTTGTTTTTGTTATTTGCTGCTTTAAATTGTAATATGCAATGTGTATAAATACAGTCAAAAATGTGGAATAATTTGCAATATTATGACAATTTAAAATAAAATGTATTCCTGTAATGGCATATATATATCAGTGCAATTTTTTGTAAGTGGCAAAATCATGAAATTGCTTTGTTACAGAACAAGTGCTTTATTTTCATATTGTAATATAGCTGTTGTGATCTCACATCTGTACATTTGCATAAACACAAACTGTTCAAGGCATTAATAAACATATAAAATATACAAAGTTATGCAAGCGTGTGTGAATTCATGAATTCAATATGCGTAATGTTTCAGCTCCGAAATGAACAGGCAAACATTTGAAGACTGCAAGTGCTATGCAAACATTATTTACAAACAAGTACCAAACATGTACTCCTTTCAAAAAGAAAGGTGGTTGCATTACAGGAACAAGATTACAAAAATTAATGAGATTTTATACAATATTTATAGTTTTGTTGCAATGATACATTTATAGTTCTATTAATGTGTATTCATTGTCCTCCACCTAAAAAAAAAAAAAATGCACACAAAAGCACACATATACTCAGGCACACACAAAAATCTCCCTCCGTTTTATAATAATGCTATTACTGCAAGTCATCCATTCACCCATCCTAACAAGGACTGGTGCCAAATCAACAATTTGAGATTGATGTCTGTTACTCACTGAGAGCAAGTGAAATATTTCCAGTTCAATGTGTTCTTGTATGTTATGTTGTTTGGGTAAGAGATGACGTGGCCCTGCGTAGATACGCTCCTGACCACCTTGCTTTGAAATGTAAAGACGCAGGAGATGAAATACAATGCAACTTTAGACTGTTGACAGTCCTCCATGGAGATGCAAACTGCTGTTTAGCAGGCCCCTCCCACCATATTATTACATCATAATGTTGGGTTAAACACTGCAAGACTTGTGAGTTTGAGGTCTGAGACACCAATGGGAGTGAAAATACATGCATACACAGACCGCAAGTTAACTTTCAAGCTCACAATCCAAAAACACTGAAACTCGCACCTTATGTGGTCATCAGAATCCCATTTGAAACCAGATTATGATGCTACATGCACAAAAGAACATTGAATGTTGGCTTAAAGGGATAGTACACGCAAAAATATCTATCATCACATTTGCAAAATTTTGCAGGCAAGAAAGGTCAATTGTCTACTGACTTCTGTATGGGCTGTGCTTCATACATTGCTACACTATTGACAGTTTCAAACAAAGCAGCTTTGTGATGGTCAACGTAGCGAATCAGTTGCAAATCAGCGAGGGGAAATTTCTGACCACATGCAAAATTACTATAGATTGCTATTGAAATTACAATTTAGCCCGCAAAAATATGTTAAAAAAAATGGTAAATGTGACCGCACCAGCCTCGCTTATGCTGTTCCAGACTGAATTACTTTCTTCTCCAGAAGACAGAACTTATTTTGAAGAACGTCTCAGTGGGTTTTGTCCATGAAAGTCAATGGGGTCCCAAAAGTTTCAAGCTCTAAAAAGGGCATAAAGGTAGTATAAAATATAAAATCATTTATTAAATATGGTGCCATGTCAGTAATATCAAACCTCATCAGTTCTTGTGTGCCACATGACCTTACTGACGTGTCGCAATATTTGATTTGGGCTCTGTATACAGTATAGCTGCGTCCAAAATTGTTGAGTAGGTACTACATTTGAATCAAAATTTACGTTGAAAAAGTACGTACTATATAGTACAAATGCGTGTAGTATAAATTAATTCGGCTTAGTACGCACGCCATGTTGTTACTGTCACATGACCCACCAGCATCAGTTACGTCCCTTCAACTCAATTTACAAATCCCCTCCCATGGCCTCATGGGATAGTAAAGTGTCCATCGTATGTGCACTTCAGAATCTCACCGGAAGTAGTAAGTCATCCAGGTACTTTTCGCCTACTGTTTCGAATACTATGAATTCGGACATACTACTCTGTTCGCATGCTGTTTTTTGCGTAATATATAGTAGAAAAGTATTCGATTTCGGATGCAGCCTATGAGTTGATCAATGTTTTGATTTGATTTGAGAGTGAATAACCACTTTAATGTCACTCTATTCATCATACAACATAATCGTATCACTTGAGAAGAGTTAGATTGAACCACTTAAATTGTTTGGATTACCTTTACAAAACCTTTATGTGCTTTTTGGAGCTTGAAATGTTTGGACCCCATTGACTTTCACTGTACTGACAAAACAAGCAAAAACATTTGTCAAAATGTGTTCTGCAGAATAAAGGTAGTCATATGAGTTTTGAAACAACATAAGGGTGAGTATATGATGAGAGAGTGTTCATTTTTGGGTGAACTATCCTTTTGAGAAGATTTTGGGAAACAACCAATCTACTGAAAGGTCCAACAAAATCAACAATAAAAGCACAATCATGTTTCCAGTTCACCTTGATGTCACCCATTTCACAGTGTGAAAAACAGGCTATAGGGACAATTTAAAGTCTTAAAGCTACAGGAGCACTGTACTGAACGCCGCCAAACCCAAGCCTTCAGGGTTCAAATCGTGTCCTTCTTGAGGCGACCCATTCCGGGCTCCATTCCGGTTGGCCCGCACAAGTTGCATTGCTCCATAGATTGACAGTGGCTGGCTCTCGCTGGTGTGGGAACTGGGAATCGCTGAGTCTTCTATATGGCTATTCCACCCTCTGCTGCGCACAGAGGTCAAAGTGCATAGACAGCTACAAGATTTCCACCTCTCAATGTGGAGGTCGTTTTGCACGCTCGTGTTCCAAACACAGTGCTGCGAAGAAAGGCGAAGGGAATCAATATGTTCCATTTAGGAGGGACGAAAAATCCTCTACAAACTGTGAAAAACATGAAACAGAGTTCTGAGCTTAGCTGCTGGAAGAAAGGCCCTTTTTCGGCAGAGGGGAAACATTTTGGTGCATCTCTCCGCATGATGCTAAGACATGTCCAGCTGGCCTGTGTTCTCATCACAGGCCTCCTTGGTTGGTAGAAGAGTCCATAATAACACCAAAATGAGTCCAAAACAAAACAGTGTCTGCATTAAAACACTAGTAATTAGTCGTTACAAAAAAGCTAAACAATGTCAAGGCCTTAAAGTTCAACCTGAATTGAAAATAAATGTAATGATATCAAGGTATTACTAAGGACTGACATTCTTCGCTATGTGAGTATTTAAGACATATTCAGGCACATAGTGACATTTGGAAAGCAGTGTCTAGATCGGTCTAGATCAGTACCTGCAAAGAAATAGTAAAATGCTACATTTTCCCAGCAGAGAAAAACAAAAGTGGAATAAAATTGCATCATTATTTGCAGTTAGACAAGGACAACAGGACTAAAGGCTGTAACATACCAAGCAGACACATCTTTCAGGTCAGTTTTTAGTTGGGCCCCCAATCACTCTGATTGGCTGTTCGGCTTAGGAAACAAAGTTCTCGAGAAGATTCTTCTAGTTGTACATCATGTAAATTCGCATTCCAAAATGCAAATCATTTCTTAAAAACTGTCTGGAATGAAGAAATTGATCAACATGATTCATATTCATGAATGACGAACACAGACAACTGCCAACTGCTGGTATGAAAACCTCTCACATAGGTGCAGAACGTACATAGTTGGCCATTGGCTGTAGTCTTTGCAGTGTGTTCAAGGCGAAAACAACGTCGGCCTTTGCCACCGCTAGTTCTTTGATGCTGGTTTGGTGTGTCACAGCCTTAAAGGGATTTAGGATTTAATGTAAGTGACAGTGTCCATCTTTCAGCCCATCGGTCCATGATCATACACTCGTGAGGTATACAGGACTTTGCACACGCATCCCTTAAAATTACATAAAGGGCACAAGTTCACATTGGAATGTTATTATTAGGGTCGGTTCACACAGAACACGTTTTCACGTTCTACTGCGCAGCATTCATTTGGGTGCACCTCAATCAGCTCCCTAGGTTGTGAATGAGTATGTCGTTTGCACAAATTCTGGCACTGCTACACTGTAAAAAATTATTTTCATGATTTGTTATCACAACATTTTTTTCTTTTGTCAAATCAACTTAGATAATTAATGTGGTTCAGATAACATAATATTTTGGGTTTCTGTTGAATAAACCAACTCAAATTTCAATAAACTCAAAATTTTAAGGCAACCAGGTAACTTACTTTTTCAAGTTAAACCAACAAAAACATTTTTACAGTGTAAGAGCCCTGGCTCACTACACATTGGGACATTCTGACAACATGACAAAGCACTTGCATTGTAAAATGCCACCATTTATCAAAAACAGGAGGACTGATATCTTTTAAAGGTACAGTCTGAAAAATATTTTGATTGTTACATATCCCTGCAATATTTCAGCCATAAATTAATTATAAATGTTAGCTAGATTATGTTCACTACTGTCTAGTGATGTGTGTTTATGCTGGAATTAAATAATAGTTTATCTTTTCAAATATTCTGTCACGTGATGTATTGAGTTGGCTTGTACGATTTATGGTTCGCGCTTCAGAAAATGTGACGTATTTTCCAGTAAGGGACCATTGATGCTCCCTGGTTTTTATGGTGGATTGGAAGCTTTTTTAGGGAGTGAACATTCCAGTGTACTGGAAGGATTTCACGATTGAGACAGCCCGACTCCCTGATCAGTGCCTTGACTACTAAACTTGGGAGCTGATTGAGACGCACCCTTCATTTTTCTATGTAAACATCTGCTACATGGACGCAAAAACGTCTCAAAAACCTGCATTCTTTTCTATGTCTTTCGTGCTTCATCCAGTGTTTTAAACGCAAGAATGTGTTCTTTGTGAATGGCCCCTTACAGTAAGATGCTAGCTGTATACTAACATCTCCAATTCAACAGCACATTTCCAGAACCTTAAAGGGTTTGACAGTTTCATAGGGACTATATTCAAGTGCTGAGTTTACCTTGGTCCATATGTCAAGAAGGAAGCCTCATGATTTCCTATAGGCAGCAAACAACCTTGTTGAAAAAAACAGCATATGCTGGTTAGGTATGTTTTGAAGCATGGCGGCTGGTTTGAGCTGGTCCTTAGTTGGTCATGAGCTGGTTTAAGCTGGTCCTAAACAACTAGCTCAAGCTCAGGACCAGCTTATAACCAGCTCAGGACCAGCTTAAACCAGCTCATGACCAACTAAGAACCAGTATAAACCAGCTCAAACCAGCTGCCTTGCTTCAAAACATACCTAACTTAACCAGCATATGTTGTTTTTTTCAACAGGGAAACCAGAACTTTGAACTGGGACTTATCAAAATATATCCTATCACAATAAATCCTATTAAATTAAATTTATCTCACAGTCAGAATGCCCGAGGAAGTTCTAAACAATACTTTGAGCCAAAACGAAAGCTGATTTTAAGTAGCATTTAACAATGCATTTGGCTCACGTGGAAGTTTTCCATAGCCTCAGGTAAAGCAAAATCCTTCCAAAAGTTTTCCATGGCATTATTCTTGTGCAAGATGCACTTAAGGAATGTTTTGGATAGGGTTAGAAGGCCTATGTATGAGTATTTAACATATAAAAAATGTATTCAACAATACATTGCATAATACGTAGTCCACTCGCTGATCCGAAACAGATACTGAAATGACTGCCAGTAAAAGCAGTACGCAAACTGATGAGGACTCAGGGGTAAATCTGACCAGAAGTTACACCAGCTTAAAATGAAACAGCTGATGGCATCTTCTAAAACATTCGGATAAAACGCCAAGTTAGATGTCTTCCCGGTGCTACACGATTGCAGCTGTGATCTCAGCATTCTAGAAATACTCTGAAATCTCACACATGTTCAGCAGGGCATATGCTCACAAGAGCCTGTGTGAGCTTGATAAATGCATTCCATTTACATGATCTGTACCAGCTAAGGAGTCAAAGCTGTTTTGTTTTCAAAAGATAACTTTTGAAATTCTATCTGGAATGACAGGAACTAATAGGTTGAACTTAACCTGATCTAGATTCTGGTCCGATTGAGCAAGTGAACATAATCAGATTGCGGAGCATGTCAGAGATTCATATTGCTTCAGGTTACTTTCATTATAAATTCCTAATGGAGACTGACCTTCCTAATTTATCCTTTTGTATTAGATAAAAAGGGGAATGTGAGAGTAGTTGTTATAACAATAAACAGAAACAAAAGGACAGCATCTTTTTGGCAATGGAAAATTCATAGCAAAAGCTATCCAGCTCTCTGAATTTTGTAATTTGTAAAGGCAGTTGTCCAGTAGTAATCCAGGAACAGATGTAGCAGTCGTGTTTTCACAATAACCCATCAGCGATGTTCTTGACAAGCGAGATGGTGCCCGATGAATTATGCAGACTCCCTTTTTTTAAGCGGACTCAAATGGTAACATAAAACAAAACAGAACTAAACAAAATGTTAATCAGTTTACATTTACAAATTACAAACAGAAGAAAAAGCTGCCACAGAGGCACAGAGGTGAGTCTGTCTAGAGTTTGCAGTCGGGATGTCCAGCGTGTAGGGAGGCGTCAAGGGGACGAGTCTCTAGTGGATGGGGTTAATATCTGTGCGGTGATTGGGTGCTGTGCTGGAGGTGGTGATGGTATTGTGCTGGATGACTTGCTGCTGGGTTACAGGGGTGGGACTTCCTGCCGGACTGCTCTCTGGACCTGAGGGACAAGAGGAGAGATGAAGATGTCTGTCTGACGGCTGTCCATATCTGTCCACATCTGTCTGGCAGTCATATCTGTTCATCACTCAGTCCATCCATCAATTCATCCTTCCATCTAGCCATCCGTCTGTATGTTTATCTATTTGTTCATTCATCCATCTATCTATCTATCTATCTATCTATCTATCTATCTATCTATCTATCTATCTATCTATCTATCTATCTATCTATATGTCTGTCTATCCATCTGTATTTCTGTATTTCTGTCTATCTGTACTTCCTTCCATCTATCTGTAGGTTTTTCTATCTGTCATCTATCCATATGTCAGTCTATCCATGCATCCATCCATCCTTACATCCATCGGTATGTTTGTCTATAAATCTATCCTTACATCCATCCATCCACCTATGTCTATCTGTCCATTTATCCATCCATCCATCATCCATCCATCAATCCGTATGTGTCCATCCATCCATCCATCCATCCATCCATCCATCCATCCATCCATCCATCCATATGTCCATCCATCCATCTGTATGTCCATCTATCCATCCATCCATCCATATGTCCATCCATACCATCCATATATCCAACCAACCAACCATTCATCCATCCATCTGTATGTCTGTCTATCTGTCAATCTCTTAATGTATCCATCCATCCTTACATACATCCTTACATCCATCCATTCATATATCTGTCTATCCATCCATCCATCCATCCATATCTGTCATCATCCATCTATCCATCCATCCATCCATCCATCCATCCATCCATATTTCTGTATCCATCCATCCATATCTGTCACCATCCATCCATTCATAACATCATGTCTGTTATTATCCATCCATCCAAGTGTGTCCATCCTTCTGTATGTCTGTCTACCCATCATCCATCATCCATGTCTATCTGTCCATTCATCCATCCAGCCGTACAGTATGTCTATCTGTACATCCATCCTTCCATCTATCCATTCATGTCTCCATCTATCCATCCAGCCATATGCCTGTCCATCCATCTGTATGTCTGTCCATCCATCCATCCATCTGTATGTCTGACTATTTGCTGTTTAGGAAATACAACTGAGATATTATTTTTGATTTTTCTTTCCTATGAGAAGACTGAACAATAATGTAAAGATAATAAACACCACACTTTGATGAATGTATAAACATTTGGATTATTTATTAATTTGGAAGTTTAGAAAGACAGGCAACGTACATTACCTGAAGGCATTTACTGTACTTCAAAGTGAAAATGGAAACAATATTTCTATTTCCTGCATCATAACCACCACTAAGGCAACTAAGGTTCTTCAGTGACTGAGAAAATGAGTTTTCCCCTTCCTTATAACGAGGGAGTGGCAGCCTCCATACATTTAAAAAATGTCACAAGTATCTATATCTGTGGGTGTGTCCTACAAACAATATAAATCTGTTATTACGTAATGTCATCCCTGGCCGTGTGGGTGCGTGATAGTACTCACTGAGGTAACCTTGAGACTCTTTCTGCATGGCAGTGATGGGACAGTCCTTGTGTGTCAATAAAAGCTGTTTCAGTTGTGTCACCTCATTCTTTAGCATAGTGACCTCGTTCTGCCAAAAAACACAATGATAATATGAAACACTCACAAAAAGTCTCTCTGTGTTTACAGGAATTGAATAACTTCAGTGAAATATCCAATCATACACGTTAGCAACAGACATAAAACAAAACATTTTTTCTCGTGTGTAGCAACATAAATTTCAAGCAAAACTAAATGTCCCTCATTATTTCACAGATAAAAAAACATGTATATTTCACAAAGCACAAGTTTCCTGGATACAGCCTGGCCTGGATTTGACTGCTTAAGAGTTATTGTCCATTGAAATGCCTTCGTAGTTTAAGATTAAATTTAAGCCATGTTTGGGAAATCACATTTGTGACAGCTAACCCCTATGGTTCTTTCCTTAGTATGCAAACATATCTAAACAAAGGCACACATGTTTATGATGTTTTGTTTTTGTCATAAACCATACAATACTTAACATAATTATGACAAACATGTTGGAAAAGGTCTCTGGTGGATGTATTGGCAGCATCACATCAAACCTCCCAGCAGACACACTGAATTAAAGGCCAGACAAGTCTGGGTCTCATTAGAAAACCTCATAATGAACAGGCGGTGAATTCTCTGCAATTACCGTTGTGGGAAACACTAGTGTCTGATCACACAGAGTTCTTGAATTTGATTAAACTATTTAACAGAACCAATATGAAAACATGGCAGCGTTTCAGGGATGCTTGGTGGAGAAGAATCCCCGCTTTGACAGGTACAGTACCATGTTTGTGACTGTGGGGTGAATATTTCCCATAAGGCAAAACAAGCCTGAACAGTGGGACTAAGGGAGTGCCAGGGTGTCTATGAGCATTCTGTCCCACCTCTTCAAACTATGCAATAACAAAGAAAAACAAACACATTTAACATATTTTGTTCTATTGTTGGTGGAAACTAGGACTGGTTGAAATTATATCTCAATATTTTTCAGGCTTTTGACAGTATAAAATATATCTTGATATTTATGTATTTGCTGGGATATTTTTTTTTTTTTAAATCAGAGGAACCTTCATTTCAGTGAAAGCTAATTTAATTTATAATGTTTAATGCAAGAAGCAAAATACAGTAAAAAAATTGTAACAATCAGGCATGTTTTTCCACATTTGTTGACTAAATGAAAGGAAGAAAAATATTTTATATTTTTGTTTTTATGTATTTATATGCACCAGTATAAATGGAAATATTTTCTTTTTTTAAACAAATTAATGCTTTTATTCAGCAAGGATACATTAAATTGATCAAAAGTGACAGTAAGACATTTATAATGTTACAAAAGATTTCAATTTTAATTAATAAATGTGGTTCTTTTTAACTTTTTATTCTTTCATCAAAAAATCCTGAAAAAAGCAGCACAACCATTTTCAGCTGTGATAATAATAATAAAAAGTGTTACTTAGAAGAAGGGTTATTTTAGCAGCAAATCAGCATATTAAAATGATTTCTAAGGGATCATGTGACACTGAAGACTGGAGTAATGATGTTGATAATTCAGCATACTTCAGATTTTACTGTTTTTACTGTATTTTCGATTAAATAAAAGCAACCTTTGTGAGCATAAGAGACAATCTTACCCACTACAAACTGTAGAACGGTATAATGTAAATATGTAAATATATGTAAATTGCCACACAGAGACCTCAATGAACATTTTTGAGGCACTATGCCACAGAATATGTCTTGAACTGATTCTCTGAGATAAGACAAAGAGGATTTACAAAATGTAATGAGATAGAGGAATCACAAAACGTAATTAAAGGGTTAGTTCACCCAAAAATTAAAATTCTGTCATTAATTCTCTCGTTCCACACCCATAAGACCTTCGTTCATCTTCAGAACACAAATTAAGATATTTTTCATAAAGTCTGATGGCTCAGTGAGGCCTCCACTGACAGCAAGATAATTAACACTTTCAATGCCCAGAAAGGTACTATTTAAAACAGTTCATGTGACTACAGTGGTTCAACCTTAATGTTATGAAGCGACAAGAATACTTTTTTTGTGCCAAAAAAACAAAATAACGACTTTATTCAACAATATCTAGTGATGGGCGATTTCAAAACACTGCTTCATGAAGCTTTGAAGCTTTACGAATCTTTTGTTTCCAATCAGTGGTTCGGAGTGTGAATCAAACTCACGTGAGTCACTGAAATTTCAAAACACTTATGACGTAACAAAGCCTTGTTTACTGAAATCACTTGACTTTCATGATCCGAACCACTGATTTGAAACATAAGATTCGTAAAGCTTCGAAGCTTCATGAAGCAGTGTTTTGAAATCGTCGCTTCATAACATTAAGATTGAACAACTGTAGTCACATGAACTGTTTTAAATACGTCTTTAGTACCTTTCTGGCCATCTGAAAGTGTTAATTATCTTGCTGTCAATGCAGGCCTCACTGAGCCATCGGATTTTAGCAAAAATATCTTAATTTGTGTTCCGAAGATGAACGAAGGTCTTACAGGTTTGGAACGACATGAGGGCGAGTAATAAATGACAGAATTTTCATTTTTGGGTGAACTAACCCTTTAAAAATTAATCTTGCCCATCTTCTGAGTGTCTATTTACACTAAGTGCAAATAGCGTCCCTTGTTGGTAAACACTATTTACACTAGCTCCACCCACCAATAGATAGCATCTAATTACTATTTACTCTTATTGCAAAGAACTGATACTTTTACACGGTGTAAATAGAATCTATTGCTATTTTCACAGTGTTAATAGCATATCGCTAAGAAAATGCTGCTATTGTCACTTAGTGTAAATAGCATCTACAACTATTTGCACTTAGTGTGAAAATAGCCACTGCCTAAAATATTTGCAATATTCACAAAGTTGTCTACAAAATATATTGTGAATATATCAGAAGTATACTTACATCAGCTAGCTCTAGTAGGAACTTTAGATAAGAGGGTGGTTGCCTAGTGGTTAAAAACAAAGGCTGGTGGTAATTGAAATGCTCAAACCACACAAAGTGCAACCAGCAAACATTCACTGTTGTGTCCCCGAGCAAAACAGGTTAAGAGGTTGAAAAACAGCAGAGAGTGAATGATGTGGCATGATGGGGAAGACCACCCAAAGATGGTCAGGCTGTTCTGGTTTCCTGGTTTTAGATGGGCTTTACACACGTGTCATGTGGTTAGACTGTGAGACCAGCTGGCCGACCAGCTAAGCCACCTGAACACCAGCTTGAACAACCAGGAATACCTGCTGAAAACCAGTTTAGGCTGGTTTAAGTTGTGGGCAATGCAGTATATACTCAACACATCCTCCAAAAATAGACTTGCATACACACGGCATCAATCTTTCAGGTAAACCTCTATGCAAATTCAAGGTCTATTGAGAGCCTAAATGGATGCGTTCAAATGGAAACCTCAAAATGTGCCGTGATGCTCAGAGGTTTTACTGGCCTACAAACCACACATTCAGCTGCAGCTGGCTGTGCTCTGGTTACTCTATAGACCTCAATAACCCATTGACCCTTGCCTCCTCACAGCCGTCCCCGTCTGCTCTCCATCTACAGTAGCTTCAGCTGTCAAATGAAGGGTGTTTATGAGCTTCTGTGGTCTAGCGTAAGCTAATACAGAGTGAAATATGACGCCCCGCGTGAAATACATCTCAGTGTGTGTTCCAAAGTGAAGTGCGTTTTAACGCTTAAGAACCGAGGCCTTCAGCTGAGGAGAAGTGTGCGAATGAGTGATTCTGACCTGCAACTGCATGTTGGTTTGGGTGAGCTCCTCCGCTTTCTTTTCTAGCGACATCACCCACACTTTCCTTTTCTGTCTGCAGCGTGTGGCAGCTGCACGATTCCGCTCCAGGAATTTCCGTCTGCGCTCATCAGGGTCTTCGTCCACGACACGCCTGCGACGACCTCCGCTGGGCGGTGGGGATTGAAGGGTCTGCGTTGGCTGCATTTGCTGCGCAGCCGGAGATAACTGTAAAATACAGGACAACAAAAAGTCTGAGGTTACATTCTCTCCCGAGGCATCATATTCATATTCATAGACCTGGCTGCTGGCCAATCACCTGTCAAACATCTCCTCGTTCAGACCTCTCCAGCCAGAAACTTCCTGTCTGGGAGTTTTCTTTAAAACAACATGTGCCCTGTACACGTGGCCCTACGGCCCTATGATGGACGTCTGGGCGTGAGAAACAGCAGTCTGATTTACAGGCTGCCCCACCCTCATAAAGAGGTGTCAGGGCCCAGTTTTCCACTGCACACGTCCACTCGGACCAATACTCTACGACACCCTGAGAAACAGGGCCACTACCAGCACACAAGGCCCACAAAAAGCTTCTTTGACACATGCTTGGCAGTTGCCATGTTTGCTGTCTTTAGATCATTACAGGTTTCTGGAGGCGATGGAAAATGCAGTGGCTTTGATGGTTTGTATGTATACAGGGCCCCTTCTTTGGCTTAATAATACATTAAGGCAGAATTTCTGAATCACAAAATGATGGATTCAGTCATCCTAAAGAGTTTAAGTGTCCAGACTTTAAGGTTCATACATTAAAAAAAAAAGAAAAGAAAGGTAATTGTGACTTTTTATTTCAAAATTCGGACTTTTTTTCTCAGAATTGTGTGATATAAACTTGAAATTGTGAGTGACATAATGAATTATAAATATCACAAGTTTCTGAGGAGTCGCACATTTACATTACATTTTACAACCTAAACTAACATTGCGTTTTCATAATGAAGTCAAATTATCTGATATTATATGAGACTTATTGACCTTGACACACAGTCTGCAGGGGTCTTTCTATGATTTAAGTTCCTGTTTTATGTTTGGTCTGTGTGTCTGTATGTTGGTTGCATCACATGACTTCGATTTGGCAGACAAAAGTTTTTGTTTTCTAAAGTTTGAGTTTGACTTTCTTTTAATTCAGACAAACTTAAATTTTCCTGAAACTGGGCTGGGATTTCTATTTCAATCGAAAGGGAGAGTAAATGGTAAAATGAAAGCCCGGTTTCACAGACAGTGTTTAGATTAAGCCAGGATTAGGCCTTGGATCAATTAGGACATACGTACCCTAGAAAAAAACATTACTTAAAACATTATATTTTAAGATATGTCAGTGCAAGTTGCTTTCAGTTAAAACAGCTGAAACATGCTTTTTAGTCTAGGACTAGCTTAAGCCTTGTCTGTGAAACTTTTTTTTTTTTTTTTTTTGAAAAGAAGATTAATGTTAAGTGGGAGGTTAATAGTCTTTAATGTTTTGCTATGCTTATTTAGAAGAGTTACTGTTATGGGAGTGTTAAAGCTAGACAAGTTTCCATTACTAAAGACATTTAAGTTCAGATTACATGATATTTTAAGTTAAATGTATGAATTAACTCAAACATTTCAAGTTAAGAGCAATTAAAATGTATGAGTACAAAAATGATGTATGAGCCAGTTCTGCATACTTAAACTTTGAATTTCTTAACTCAAAATTTTTTATAACTTCGGGTTTACATAAAAGAGGTGTATTCAAGTAATGTACAGTATTTTTGAATAAAATCTGAATAAAACACATTTTAATTTTATGCCAGATGTTCATAACTGAGCCCCAGTTTATCTTTTTTTATTATTATTTATTTGACATGACTCAAGTAAACTCAAGTAAGTTCAATAGAGCATTAGAACCTCAACCCAGTCTAGTACCTGTGAAGCAGCGGAGTGCATGGGTTGGTGTGGAGAGGTCTGGTGTCCGTGTGCAGGGTGCAGGTGGGGCGGGTGGGTGTTGTGGTGCCCGTGGCTCTGTGGGTGGTGATGGGCGCTCTGTGCGTGGCTGGGGTGGTGGTGGGCATGGTGTGGATATCCGTGGGGTGGGCCCTGCATGTGCTGGTGAGGGTGAGAGTGCAGGTGGTGGTGACCGGCCTGATCCTGCCGCGATGGCATCATCTCCATCATATGACCCATGGAGTTCATGCTGCCATTCGACATGCCCCCCGGATGGTGGGCAAGGGCAGCTTTCAGTCTCTGAGTAGAAAAATGGGGGGAAATGGTATATATTAGCATTATGACTTGCAATTTTCAGATTTTCCATTTAAAAAGAGTATTTTATTTGGTCCATTGTACAAAAAAATTAAAGAACCTGTCACTTTGATTAGCATCTGGGGGGCATGTTGTGATTGTGAACACTGCATCAATTGTTTTTATAATGAGCATTTTTATTTTCCAGTAAAATATCTAAACATCATTAAAAAATTATTAAATATAATTAATGAATTATATAATGAATTATAATGAAATATTTAGGCATGCAAAAATAAAATAAAATAAAATAATTCTTTAAAAAAATGTATTTGGCAATTAGATATATTCTGTGAAAACAAATTATAATTTTGCTACCCAAGAAAATATATCTTTATTTTTTGAGGATATTTACCTGGGAAACTAGACCAAATGTCTGATTCATTTAAATTTCCGTTAACATGACAAAACATGGCTGTCTATTGAGTTGACAAGTAAGCGTTTATTTTTTTCCGATAGATTACATGTGACCGTTCGCCCACTTTGTGACGTACATGAATGTCCGAGCTAAACCTGTCACTCCCATTTACCCTCTCACCCACACACCTACACACCCTCTTACACACCCAAACACACTATTCCACTATCTGTCGTCACTGTCTAAGAGCTTCATCTGAAGAACGAGCCCAGCGCGGTGCAGGTCTGGCAGCGAGAGGCCCCTGAGGACTCTCTCCCCCGATTTGCCCATTTCCCCTTCGGCCTACACACTGTTGCTTCAACCGTGTGGTCTACTTAAGCTTTCACCCAGGGCTGGTCTTGGAGTCTATGACTCTAGAGACGCTCAATGCGCGTCTGTGTTTGGAATATGTTTACCTGACTGCTCTCTCTCTCACAGAGCTGTTTTTCTGGGCAGCTCAATAAGACAACTTAGGGGTCTGAAAAAAGCCACAAGTATAAACATACCTCCCGCCAAAATATGTCCGATGGTTTGATCTGTTGACGGCACATGTAGACAAAATGAAAAAAAATGAAAAGTACATAAGCATGTGCATATATACTTATATGTCTGTGTCCATTCAGTTTGACTTTTTTAAACTTGAGCCAATGCAAAAAACTAGGAGTATTTTTAGAGAGTGTTGAGTCTACGATATATATATTTCCACAAGAGCTGAGCAGGTAGACTGACTTTATAAGAAATGGGTCTGAGGTTCGAAAAAACAAACCAAAAACACACACACACAAAATGAGTCAAATAAATGAAAGAAAACATGAAATTAAGTCAAGCAAGGATAATCTCTTCATGGAAAGTAACACTTAAAAAAAATCAAACAAAATGACACAAAGGTGCACTCAGTAGTTTTTTGTTTGTTGCACTGGCCAATATGGCCACTTGGACTTATACTGACACCTAGTGGTGTGGATGCAGCATCATGCAAAAGCAAAAGAATTCTATCTCAAAAGCCATTGCAGAAAATGCACAAGTTTTAGTCAGCCATGAATATTGTTGAGGGTAACGCATTACAAGTAACCCAAGTTATGTAATCAGATTACTTTTTTCAAGTAACTAGTAAAGTAACGTATTACTTTTAAATTTACAACAAAATATCTGAATTACTTTTTCAAATAAGTAACTGAAGTTACTTTGTTTTCTATTTCATTGACTGATAGCTCTCCTGTCCCCATGTTGAGAGAATCAAGTAACTTTCCCCAACACTGGCCATGAATACTGTAAGACTCCAATAAAATGAAGGGTTACTAAGATACTTTATACTACGGGAGCTGATGAATGCTTGATTCTGATTGGTAGATGAATGTTCTTAGGTGTGCAGTCATTTTCCAGTAAACACACAACTGAAGTACTTCCAGGCAGGTCTTGACCACATAACATTTCATATCACTTTGCCAAATGATTTAAGTTATTTCAAAGGTCCTATGACAGCAAAAGAACCAAAGGCAAATAAATTCAACAAACAATAGGATAAAAATTACACTGAAAAAAAACCACTATTTCCATGTTTTTCCCACAAAATTATCTATAAAAAACACATCTTTTCTTTTACATACTGCACAGACAAACACAGAAACATACACAAGCACGCAACTTGTTTTCTTCATTGCCCTACAACTTTATCAGTAAAATAGTTTCACAACTGAAAAGCCACACAACATTTCTCACTAAGGTAGTAACGTCAATAGCCGCTTTTCCACCAAAATTACCCGGAACAACTTTGTCCCAATAACTTTTTTCCCCTCAGACCTGTTGCTGTCTGCATTTCCATTGCGATCTAAAGTACCGTGAAGATTAAGTCTGGTGACATAGGACTGCGCGCAACTCTCCAGTTCCTACTGGATTTCGTCCTCTGCATATAAGCTTAATAAAGCCTGAACCTCGACATTGGTCCATCGGTTGTATTTTTTAAACTCCAATGTTGATTCGAATAGCAAACAACTCTTACTGCACACACTGCAACAGACTTTTAAAAATGGTGGAGTCAACCAATCAAAATGCTGTGTGAACTCAACCAATCAGTATGTTCAACACCCAAGTCCCACCCCCAAAAGTTCCTGAATTTTAAAAAAGTACTACCTCGTGAGCAGGGACTTTCTGGGGGGAAAATTTTTACCCGGAACTTCATTTAGACCCTGGTTTCTATGGTTGAAACACACCAAGTACCACCCCAAAGTCCCTAGTTCCTGGGAAAGTTCCAGCGGTGGAAACGCAGCTAATGTTTTTAAAGTAGTTAAACTTTCAGCTTTGCTGTTAGTAAAAAAGCAGCTGCCGAAAATGGTAGAGAGACGCACAGACTGAAGTAATTTAATCAATCAATCTCTCTGCCTCTGTCTCTCTGTATCTCTTATCAATGGCTCAAGCCTCTGTTATTAGCTCTAAAATGACATTTTGGGAATGGAGGCTTGGGATGAGATTTATAAGAAATTAGTTCTGCACACAAGAGCATTTTAAGTACAAAAACCTGACAAATGTCTTGAAGTAAAATGTCTGAACAATGTCATGAGGCATGGTAACCATAATACAATATAAGCAGAATATGCATCATGGCCACATTATGCGTCATTGCAGAACATTATTGTTCTAATAATTCAACGGCCCGCCTTCAATCATTCCTTACATATCAAATTGGTAGTTTGTGATTTCTGCTTTCATAAGGCAACCCACTCCATGTAAAATAAAATAGGCTACCAATAGAGGCTTTATCTCATGTGAATGTACATAATTTTACACATATTTTACAAAATTACAATTCACTTCTTTTTAATTTTTTCTTTATGTAATTTAAATCGCCTAAGTTTCCACAAACAGATCCAGAAGAATGACAGAAAAGAATCAGACGTGTCCCTGCCATGCTCCTGTTCTCCCAGGCGCTCCAGATGCTGTGGGTCAGAGAGGCCAGTGTCCAGAGCCGTGTGTTTGTAACAGGCAGCACATTCACTCTCTGAGAGTCATAGCCAGCTGGACCGTATGTGAGTGCCAAGGCACAGACCAGAGCACAGCATCCCTTTCTTCTCAAGCTGGTCAACCTGTGAGATGTTTTTTTTTGTTTTTTTTTTCAAGATGTCTTTATTCTCTGAATCATCCTAGTTGCTATTTACCAAAACAAAACCTAAACTGATTTGATAAGTTGCTGGCTCTTCAGCTCTCCAAGCCAAGCAAAGCCATACCGTCCCTCCCTGACTTCTGGAGCTGCCAGTGCTTTCTGCCTTCACACACTTGCTGCCAAATGCACAAGCACTAACCTACCCACCCTTACTGCTGCCCTTAACTGGCACTAATGCCGTTTTCACCCACCCGCTGCATCTTAATCCACTCTAACCCATGCCAACACAGCAATAATAACCTACCATTGCCTTTATCAACATTTCTGCTGCAGCATGCAGAACACTTCCCGTTAAGAAAACACTGCCTGCCAGCCACAGTGAGGCACCTAAACTCTCTTATTTTCTGTTTCCCCCAGTCTGATATCTGTATATATGTCTAGTGCATGATTGTATGTATGATTTATATGTCTGGATTAGCACTTTATTAGCACAATAAAAGTATTTGGATGCTACCTAAAATATATCAAACATTTTATTGGAAAAAGTGCAGTGTTTGAATATATACACACACTACTGTTCAAAGGTTTGGGGTCAAAAAGATTTTTATTGTTGTTGTTTGAAAGAAATTAATGCTTTTATTCAGCAAACATGCACAAGTGACAGCAAAGATTTTACAATGTTACAACAATGTTGATCGCGAAAGTGAAAGCGCCCTTTGCGGTCGCAGCACGTCCCCCGCATTCCCATTTCTCCACGATTTCTACCGAGGGAGACCCACAACCCTTTACCACCATCTATATTATAAAATATTTTGGATGCGTTAATATTTAATTTTTTTTTTTTTTAAATTCAATAAGACATTTTTATATAACATACCGCATCTCACTCTCTCCACTCATCTAAAAAAATTAGACCTCTATATTAGGTTCTAATATGTGTACAAAGATGGAGTGTATCAGAATCACAGGAGCCAAGGGACCATCTTTCATCCATTAACATACTTGACATACTGCGGTCACAGTGCACAGAAACACCTCTGACTGATTGCGCCACCTGTCCATCAACACTCTCACTTTGATTGGACCTGGGCAGCTGTGCAGAGTGCACCTATCTCTCCCTCCCTCTTGGTCCAGGGCAGATTACTCCGAGTTCCCACACGGTGGAATGCCACTGTCCACACTAAGAGAGAGGACAAGCGTGGGGCCTCCTCATATAAAGCTCAGCTTGGCAGTGAGCCAGCAGTGGATGGAGGGAGGAAGCGGGAAGGGGGTATTGGAGTATTTTTCTCTTCCACAGGAAGAGACATTCATCCATCATTTGTGGGGTGCAGGGAGAGCGTCCGCTATCAGTGCTCTAATGTAATCAGTCTGGCGCTGAGCAGGGCCCCAGAGTGCCACGCGGGGTCAGAGGCCAAATGAGCCACAACAGGCTGGGGAGAGAGAGAGAGACGGCACAAAGCAGGAAGTACACACTTAACAGATACCTTGTAACCACTAGACACACAACTGATACGGAATACACACGCTATGTGTGTATTCCAAACTTTAGAAAAAAAAAAAAAGTCTGAATTGATAAATATACTCTAAAAATGCTGGGTTCAAAACAACCCAAGTTGGGTTGAAAATGGACAAACCCAGCAATTGG
This sequence comes from Elopichthys bambusa, assembly GCA_037101425.1. NCBI lineage: Eukaryota > Metazoa > Chordata > Actinopteri > Cypriniformes > Xenocyprididae > Elopichthys > Elopichthys bambusa. Next base: position 11,616,158 of record CM074439.1, on the reverse strand, counting down.
GTTAAATGTTTGCCCAACGTGCTGGGCAGTTTTATTTAACCCAACTATTGTTGAAAAATTACTTTATGGCTGGCTTAACATGAAACCAAAATAGACTGGAAAGTAAAAATCAGACACATAATTACTAGAGGCAACAATAATAATCAAAAGGTGAACATTTATTAATAAGCACTTTAATAAATGTTTATTTTTAGTAATTATTCATTAAACTTAGTAATAAATGTTCATTTATTAAACATAATAAATATTAATTTTGGGTTCATTTTAAGCAAGCAATACAGTAATTTTTAAACAATAGTTGAGTTAAATAAAACTACCCAGCAGGTTGGACAAACATTTAACCCAACTGCTGGGTTAAAACCACCCAATCGCTGGCTTTGTCCATTTTTAACCCAATTTGGGCTGTTTTGAAATTTTACCTCAGAACTAGTACATTTCACAAACAATTTCGAATAAATGGCAAGAAACACAATTTCGAAGTAGAAGAAATGAAATAGTATTTTCTTGCAAGATGTACTCTAATAAGCTTTGTTTTATTTACAACATCGAGAGCAGATAATAATCTATAAAAGACCATAAAAGAACAAAAGACACACTTGTCAGTGAGACATTCATTCTTTGAGAGGTAACATCAAACAAACCACTGAAACCTGTTCTCCTGCTGGCAGAAACCCAGAATAAACATGAAACCATTAGTCACTCGACGGGACAAAAATCAGACACATCAAAACCAGAATGTTCGGATCACATTTAAGCAATTACTTAAGTTGAATTTTTCATCCTTTATACTTCCTACAACAAATTGGACTCGTCGATAATATACACCCTTAAAAATAAAGGTTCAAAAAGGGTGGATGTCAAAAGTTCTTCATGGAACCATTAAAGCCAATAAAGAACCTTTATTTTTAAGAGTGTAGCAAGAGCAAGAAAAAAATAAGAATAAAAGTACTCTCACCCAAGTACTTCAAGGAAAACTTTCTCTTCCAAATCTGGCAGGTTGAAATGAACAGTGTAGGGAGGCTTGTAATATAACCTATTTATGTTAGGTGTCCATAATCTCTTATGACGTTAACTGAGAACCCAGATCAGCGCTGATGTGTGTCACTGAGTAGGTCTCATCTGCCTCTCATAATGAGGTGTAAACAGACATTAGAGTCGAGCCCACAGAGCTGAAACAGCAGCTGTATTAGCCTGTAATGATAGTGCCGTCTTGCACGCTGGCACTGCAAAACCTGAGGAAAACAGTCATTACTGTAATACAAGTGTTGGCCTGTTGAGAAGCTGTCCTTCAGAGATAAACTCTCCTGAACTGATTCACAACAGAGAGAAGTGTGTGAAGCACCTGTGTGTGTGTGTGTGTGTGTGTGTGTGCGTGTGTGTGTGTGAGATGTAACCAAATACTTAGGACTGAATGTAAAAGTTTAAGAATTGGTAATCATGGAAAAATTTTGTGGAAAAGCTAACTTGTAGAATTGTATATTATGCCTGAGTTATTTCTGTGAAATAATCAGTGCTTATTTTTAGATGGCCCATAAAATTCGATTACAGTAAATTTGAAGTCAATTTTTTTTTCTTTGCAAAGCAGATTCAAGTTATATGTAGATCAGATGTGAGAGATTCATGTCAGATATGTCACCATGTGTGAGATTTTAGCAATAGATGTTTCCCATTTCAAATCCAATCACACACAAAGACAACAAAAACGAGAATCGGTGACATATAGAATGTTTTAATTAGTCTTTTTAAGGCTTGAATGCACTATGCGACTTTTAAAGTCTGAACAGATTTAAAAACACTATACATTATTCTCCACTAAACATTATACCCTAGAAAAATGATCATCATACACTAAACAACCGCAGCTAAACAACAAACTCAAGCAGAAGCATATCATCCAACTGGGTGGACTCCTAGTCTGAAGATTAAAAAAATCAGTTTGTGCCCCAAAAAAAGCACATTAGCCCTTATGCTCGGCAACTAGCCTGGACTCTTGCAGACTGCAGTTTAGAGCAAAAATCTGTACGAATAAGTTGTGTACTGTATTTCAGCCTTTATCGCAATATGTGCATCTACTGGTCAATATGAAAAATGGCAATTTTTGCTTAAAACTTCAGATTTAATCATATTTCAACTCGTCACACAACATATGATGGAAAAACATCAGATCTCTACATTCAGAATGAGACGTAAAATGAACAAACAAAATTTATATATATATATAAAAAAATATACAAATAAATAAAAAAAATATATAAAAAATTCAAAGGCACTTTAGATCTATTCGTTTTTTAACGTTTTTTCCTCTTCGGAGAACAAAAACATTTTAAGTTGGATGGGCCAAAAATCTGATTTTTCTGCCTGTCTAAACAAGGCTAATGTTTTTAGACATTTTCCACTTTTTTGTGTTTTTTCTGTACAAATGTTTGTGGAATCTGTGCCATTTTTTTTATTCATTTTTATATAATGTATAAATATAATACATTTCGGGTAATCCCACACCTAAAAGCCACAACAAACTGCAAATTATGCGGCAACATGAGACTAAGGGGGATTTGTCTGGACCTTGATAATATCTTCCACAGCATCTTGAGAAATAACCCACAAATTTCTCATCCTGTTCCTTTCCTTCTACAAATCAATCATCAGATATTTTAAGCAATATAAAACATAATATAGCTCAATAGAGCCCAGACGATGATCTATCAGGTTTCGTTCATGTGATATCCACACAGATATCCTGCAATGTCCGTCCGTCCATAGTTATAAGAGCAGCAATCGTTTAAAATCTGTCTCATCGTTGATCTTTAGCCTCTCCTTTCTGACCTCTCATTTCTCTCACTCACTCATGTGTTTCACAAAGCCTGAGGCATGATGGGTAATTGCACATTAATGGTATTTATTAATTGCCTCTTCCTTCGTGACACTCGTGTTTGAGTGATATCATCGCAAATGCATCAAGGTGCATCTTGACAACAGACTTGGCTTTCTGAAGACGGAGGGATGACTTCATATCAATAAAAGAGTGTAAGGAGAGAGGGAGGGCCACACCTGCTGCTGAAGGAGTAAATCAAAGTGAATGAGGTCAGAGGCAAGAGGGAGCCCCTGGGTAGAAGTGGAGCAGGACAGTGTGTGTGTGTGTGTGTGTGTGTCTTGCCAGAAAGAGCTTGTCTGTTGTCTGCCAGACCTGCTGCCAACTAAACTCACTCTGAACTGTATCAGTGACAGTTCTACCTGTCTAACACTCCTTCTGTCAATTTCATTCTGTGTTGTTCCTTTTTTTCTTTACTTCCTTTCATCTCTCTTCTATTCCCTGCCTGTAATGATTACACTTTATGAATTGTGACACTTCTCTCTCTCCTTCCAACATGAACCAACTGAGAAAGTTGAGAAAATTTCTATATACACACAGCCATGGCCAAAAGTATTGGCAGTGACATACATTTTCTGATTCGCAAAGTTTGCTGCTTCACATTGTTTGTCGATTCTTGTGAAGAGCAGTGTTGGGGGTAACACATTATAAGTAACTTAAGTTATGTAATCAGATTACTTTTTCAAGTAACTAGTAAAGTAACACATTACTTTTTCAATTTACAACAAAATATCTAAGTTACTTAATGTATTTAATCTCACTTTATTAACCAATGTCTTTGCTGCTGACCTTCACTGATCTAACTGAATAAACAAAAATAACTTTAGATTAGATTTAGAAATAAGAGTGTTGAACTTCCTTCTCCTGTATCCTGTTCTTCTTCAATCCAGAATGGCAGCACAGCTGAAAGGTTTGTTTGTAAGGTCTACTGTACAGGCGTAAATATGCATTTCATTCACCCTGAGGATTATTCATTTCACCTTTGGTGTGAAAGGGCCTTTACATTTGCCAAAAATAGAATTGTTTTGGTGTTATTAAAAAACAAACAAGCAAGCCCAGCCCAGGTGAGAAAAACGTAACGCAAAAGTAATGTAACGCATTACTTTTTCAGAATTACTTTTCAGTAACGCAATTACTTACTTTTTTAGGGAGTAACACAATATTGTAATGCATTACTTTTAAAAATAACTTTCCCCATCACCGGTGAAGAGTGATCATTTTAAACATTTCAATGTTAGCGATGGTTACCTCCAAAGAAAGACGTGCAGCCATCATTGCTTTGCATCAAACTGGCCTCACATGCAAGGAAATTACTGCATATATACTGCATATATTTCAGGTGCAAGAATATTGCACCTGAAAGAACCATTTAACCAAAGAACCTGGATGATCAAGAACTTCAAGAAAAGAGATTCAGCAGTGAAGAAGGCTTCAGGACATCCCAGAGTGTCTAGCAAGTGCCAGGACTGTCTCCTCCTGAGGAGTCAGCTATGGAATCGTCTCAGCACAAGTGCAGAGCTGCTCAATATTGGCACCAAGTAGTTTCGAGTGCATCTGCACACCAAGTGAGGCGAAGACATTTGGACATTGGCCTGGTCAATAAGGGCAGCAAAGAAGCCACTTCTCTCCAAGAAAAACCTCAAGGACAGACTGAAAGTCTGCAGAAAGTACAAGGATTGGACAGCAGAAATTATTTTCTCTGATGAAGCCCCATTCCGACTGTTTGCCATATGGAAAATCGATTGTCTGGAGAAGAAAAGATGAATGCTACCATGAGTCCTGTGTCATGCCAATAGTGAAGCATCCCGAGATCATCCATGTGTGGGGTTGCGTTTCATTCAAGGGAGTGGGCTCTCTCACAATTCTGCCCGAAACACTGCCAGGAATAAAGAATGGTATCTGCAAGAGCAACTTTTCCCAACAACCCAGGAGCAATCTGGTGATGATCCGTGCATTTTCCAGCATGATGGAGCACCATGACACAAGGCAAGAGTGATAATGAAGTGGCTTGGAGAAACATTGAAATTCTGGATCTGTGGCCAGGAACCTACCCGGATCTTAATCCCACAGAGAACCTGTGATCAATCCTCAAAAGGCCAGTAGACAAGCAGAAGTACACAATTTGTAATTAACTCTAAGCACTAATAAGGCAAAAATGGATCGCCAGCAGTCAGGATTTGGCCCAGAAGCTGATATCCAGCATGCCAGAGTGAATTGCACAGGTTATGAAGAAGAAGGATCAACACTGTAAATACTGAATCTTTGCATATAGAGTCAAAGCTGTAAAAATTGCATATACTGAAGGTTTTTGCCAATAAAAGCCTTTACAACTTGTGAAATGCTTATCATTGTTTTTCAGTATACCATAGAAACATGTGAAAAATAATCTACAAATACTGACGCAGCAAACATTGCAAAACACAATTTATGTCACTGCCAACATTTTTGGCAACGGCTGTATCTGTAAGATTTAAACTTTTATTGCAGCAAGGATGCATTCAATTCAAATCAATTTATTTTCTATTCATAAAAAATTCACGGTTTCCATGAAAAAAAACAAAAAAACAGCACAACAGTTTTCAACCTCGATAATAATAATAAATGTTTCTTGAGCTTTGACATTACATTACATTTTAAAATACATTAAAATATTAATGAATGTTTTCATGAAATTAATTAATAATAAAATAATATTTAATTGTAATATATTTTTTATATAATAAATGTGTTAAATTGACAGCATAATATAGCAACATGTAACAGCAAAATTAGATTTTATCCTTTATTCAGGGCTGGGCTGTTTTACAATCGTTTCAAACCACAGAGGAGGCTGAAATCAGAGGTATAAAGTATATCCTACACCAGAGTCCCATAGATTCAATGTCTCAGCCACTAACTCTTTCGTCCTTCAGCCCCCTGGGTCTGTACTGTGCTTTATGTTCACTCTCCCTCATTGCATAAATCTAAGCTGTAATTTTCCTGGCACTGGTTCCCATTCTCTGTGGGCTCCAAGGTATGAGACGCCCATCTATTTCTCCCAGTTCCCCCTGAACACTGATGCCAGACTCAATAAGGGTCTTGCCCTCGTCTCTCCGAGTCCAGGCCCTGCTGTGCCTCGCTGCGCATGCCCGATCACTCCACCACACCGCCCATTAGCTCATTTTTAACAACCCCTACCCCCACTCCACTCTCGCCCCCTAAAGCAAAATCCTGCCAGCGGCTGCGAGCTGGGGACCACTTAACCGATTTCTTATGGGAGGGTTTCTGAGCCGGGAGAGGCAATCCGTTTGGTGGGACTGAGCTGAGCTGTTTGGCACAACTGTGGGTCTGTGTCAGCTTTGCCAGGCTAATCATTTGGAACCAATTTAATTTAGCTTTACATTGCATTTTGTCACAGAGCAGGAATTTTATATATGATGCAGTTAATGGGGGGAATGAAAGCGGGAAGGCAAAAAACTACAAGCTGGCATATGCGGCAGAAAAAATAAGGACATTCATTCTTGTAAAAACTTTTTTTACTTTTTTCTTTAGTATGTCAAAATAGTTTATAGGGTTAAAAATAACACACACAAAAAAAAAACTGCATTTGAAATGCATGTAACTTCCATGATGTGTCATATTTCATCGTAAACAGTTGGAAATAATGCAGGATGGAACTAGATTTTATTCACTGGGTTCTGCAATTAGCTGAGAAAAGTTGTTTTAATGAAAATTTAAAAAAAAGTTTTAATATCATGCACTGTAATTATATATATATATATATATATATATGTATATATTACAGTGCATGTTATTAAAATGTCAAACACTTTTCTATTCAGTGCGTTGTTTGCCATTTCTTTGTAATTATTTGTTAAATTTACAAGCAATTTCTAAGTGAAAACAAAAAAAATCCTACACCAAATGTTTTTCAGTTTACTGTTTTTTATGACACATGCTCTTCAAATACCGAATTCACACAACATAAAGTGGCAGCACCAGAAATCTCCTCGTCTATATGACCCAATGGGGATCTGAGGCAGGAGCTGAACAAGGAAATCACTCCCTTAAAGCCGCCCCTGAATGGCAGGCTGGGTAATAGCTACAGAACCCAATCAGGATCACCTAACAAAAGCAGACACAATCATCTCCGCAGACGAGCTAATCAACGCGAGTGCAACTGCCGACACAGACATCCATCACTTTACCATGTAAATACAGCACAGCGTGAAATGAAATAGGCCCCAGCCTTCCCAATCAACCTGTATTCTGTACAGGGTGCATTCAACAAACACAATTTGAAACATTTCAGGGTCAAACAGTTGTAAAAACAGAGCTGATTGCACTCAGGCGTGGATTTGTGAGCACCACGGGTCCTTAACTTCAAAGAGACAGAGAAAGGTAGGTTAATGTCTTTAGCATTGAAACGTATTAGCATGCATTGCATTTAAACAAACAAAAGTATCAGCTGCAGATTTCTCAATTAAGTTTTGGTCCTTTGATGAGGAAAATCATTTTAGCAAATCTTAATTTCACATATTTAGTAATACAAGCGCAGAATCAAAATGTAAATTGTAAAAAGCACTAATTTCAGCTAATGGCTAATGTGGCACATTTAACCACAGATATGTAGTTTACAGGACGTTTATTTCAGGTTTGCCAGTAAAGGTAGTTGAGGAAATATCAAATTAGTTACAAGGTAAAATATAAATAGCCATGTGTATATACATTAGGGTACACAGATGGTGTGAGATTGGTTCCCATCAGCCTCATGCTTTGATGTTCAAGCCTTGTGTACAAATTCAGATTCTCAAAACCAGCATCACATTCATTTTCTTTATTGGAAAATAAGGGACATTGCTCCTTTTCTTTATACTACTAATGCCATTTATTTGATAAATAAACTATTAACTGCAAGCTGTGGTGACAACTGACCGCACTGTAAAACTAAACCCTTGTGAAAAAGAAAGTGTGCTTAATTTTATTGAATGTGCACTTGTAGTGTTCTGTACTTGCTATCTTAAAAGTATATTTGTAAAAAACTGTACTTGTAGATAATATCAGTGAAATAAGAGGATTAAAGGCATAATTCATTCAAAAATTACAATTTTGTCATCATTTACTCACTCTCATGTTGGTCCAAACCTGTATGAGTTTCTTTCTTCTGCTGAACACAAAAGAAGACATTTTAAAGAATGTTGGTAACCAGTTAGTTGACAACACCCATTGACTTCCATAGTAGTTTTTTTCCTACTATGGAAGTCAATGGCTACCGTCATGTACCGTCATGATTACCAACATTCTTTAAAATATCTTCTTTTGTGTTCAACAGAAGAAAGAAACTCATACAGGTTTAGACCTGTGTACTTAGTACACTTTCATGACTGTTAACACATTTCAGTATACTTTTAAAAAATGCTCTTTGTAATAATGTTAAATTAAAGGTTTTACCTTAAAGTACATTTAAATCATTGTTTTCATAATATTTTGTTATTTTTATGTGTTAACTAACATACTAAAGCACATGTGCTTGATAATCATTTTAACTGTAATGTGTTTTTTGTATTACAATTAAAGTTAATTTATATTTCAAATGTACTAAATTGCAACTTAATCTTTTCAAATGTCTAATTGCAAATATATTTAAATGATAAACAAGTTTCAACAGAAATGACATTGAAGTATATTTTAGTTACCGTAAATGCTTATCAGTACATTCAGCAGTGCACTTTAACCATATTTCAAAGACAATAAAAAGTAATAATGAAAATACATAAAAAGATTAGGTTGTACTTAACATTAATAAAGTGCAAACTGAATGCAATGTTTTTAGACACTTAACTGCATGTTACAGTAACTGCACTTACTGTAAGTGTCTTAATCTTTTTATGTATTTATGTATATTATTAAAAAAAAATACTATTTCTGTAATAAGTAGTACTCTTTTTAAAAAGTATATGCTGAAGTTTACTTCTTTTTCACAAGACTACTACATAGTCACAGTGTATGCTAGTATAGCTACCTGATAATCCATACAAACAACCAATGATAGAGCTCTCCAACTTTCACAAAAAGTTTTTATCTTTCAGTATATCAGGGTTTTTCCTGGGTCAAAAATGGTCTTCAGTGGTGGCTGTCAGACATGGTCATCCACACAAACAGTAAAAAGTATCCTACCCAGGTGATCTGCGAGCCCAATACTGACAATAAAGTACTCACCACTTTTACTGTAGTCCTTTCTTACCTTCTTTGCAAAAAAAAAAAAAAATTGATTTAATAGCTTTGTAAGAGAAGATGCTAGACATGAAAATGATTTTGGTATATATAATAATAATAATAATAATAATTAATGATCAGTATTAAAAAGTAGCATATACAATTGAATGCACCTAGCTTTGTTCTGACTTCACCTCACTCCAGTCTGAACTAACGGATTTTATAGGTAGGCCTAATTTCCTACACATTGTCATATAAATAACCTGAAAATACTGTGGATAATTAAGGCTAAATCTTACTAACCACTCTTGGGGTAAGCACACTTATGTTCACATTCTCATTTCAGAGTTGTTCAGAGTAAACGATTTGTTATACTTATATGCCGACTCATCCAGTGACATCTTGTGCGTTCAGTATTGGACAGATCAGTTCACGATTCAATAAAATGAATCTGTTCAAATGAGTTATGTTGCGAATCAGACATTAGCGAACGTGGACGCGTCGCGTGTGAATCACGGCTGTTATTAGGACGTCGATTTGTCAACACGGAAAACACCATCACTGGATAGGATTTTTTTTTTGTTTATTGAAATTGTGGTTTATGTCAGCTGCATGTGCAGGACGCCTGTCAGAGAAGATGAGGTGACGTTCCTTTTAGCACTATTCATAGCCAGCGGATAAAAAAATTCTCCGAATGCACCACTGGAAACATGGATTCGGTCTTCCGAACTTTTAGCGTCATGCCTGTAGATTTAGATTATTATGTGCGAGGGAGAGAGAGCAAATACAACGCTTAGTTTGAAGACCGAGAGAGTTCGTGTGCACGAGGGAGGAGCTCTCTGCTCGTTTTCTCTGTCAGTTAACATGCGCCCTATCACAAGCGCAGCAGTCATCTGCATCACTATTAAACAACTCTCAGTAACTGATCAAATAAGGCTTTGGCGGGACAAAAATTTGTTTTGGCGGCCACCAAAAAAAAAAAAAAAAAACCCTGCTAATTTTTTACCAGCTGACACTTCAAAACAAAACTGCAATACAAACTCAAGTGCTAAAATGATAAGATACAGGACTGCATTCCTTTATTGATGTAGTACAAGTTCTGTCATGAATTCTAGATGGAGCAGGCTGATAGGTCTTTAACTCATCTGCTTGCAATCACATCATTGGTTCCTGCTGTACCAGTAGCCAATGAGCTCGCTGCTCAACCTTCAAATAATTGCTTTAGCAGTTGCAGCACACTTTCAGAAACACTCCACCTTCCCCAGCTCCACCTGTATAGATCTGCTATGGGTAATTTATGTATGCTATGTTGTACAGCAGCAGCATATCTTACTTGCTCACAGCAGCCTGTCATGTATGTATTGGCAGTAGCAAGTCCCAAACTTGCTCTGAAGCAGCAGCAGCGTAGCAGATCTATTCCGCCTTAACATATCCATTACCATACCGAATACAGAAATTCTGTTTCCTTAAATACAGGACGACAATTCCATATTACAGTTTATGTGATGGTTGGCAACCATACACGTCACTAATATGCTTCTCTCAGCCAAAGCAGGGAACTCTGGAGTTTCTTGCATTTCTAGGCATAAACCGGGCCTTAAACAGTGTTTATTGATGATAATCTCAACACATGGTCACAGGTTTACCCAGCTAGGCTCAACTGGCATGTGAACCCACTGGCAGCCTCTGAACCAAAACAGGCTGGATGCCCATACAGCTATAACAACACACTGTCATTACCATTAAAACACAAATGCACACTAGTTCTCCATCCCCCCATTCACTCAATGAAAAAAACAATTGTGCATTGTAAATGCATCGGCTGAACGAGATAATCCTTTTGTTGCACTAACAAGGAAAGACTGAATGCACAATGAAACTACAAGATGTCTATTTTGAGTAAGTAAAGTACTTGATAATTACTTGAGTAAAATGAAATTACAACAATGAATTCATTAATGAGGTTTAAGACAAATTATAAGATATGCTCTGAGAAGTAAATAGTGTAGGCAGTCATTTTGATGAGTGTTAAACTCATATTAAATGGTTAAACAAAGTTTCATAACATTTTCCCACAACCATGATGGATTTAGTCTCTCCCTCCCTCTTCCTTTGTATGTTAACATATGTTAAGGCTGAGTTATGCAGTGTTGCTTGTTTCAGCTGTGCGTTAGCTCATCACCCCTCTCCTATGACATCATTCCCTGACAATGCCACCATTCATACAGATGTGGCTACAAAACATGGATTTAGATTGTCGTTGTGCAAACAGAGCTTCACACACAACCTGTGCACCAGATGCAGGTGTCTCTTCACAACTTAATGTGGCCTTCCACTGATAGAGATTGTGAAATGACATAATTCATAAAATGAAGTAGAAATACTGAGTCATTAAAACAGTTACACATGATACCCAAGTTACATAATTGTATATCCCACATTTACAGCACAAGGTAAACTATAATAGTTATAATAGTTTATACTCTACGCAAATATTTACATGACTAAACACTACAGTTTTTTTTTATGTAGACATAATATATACATATATAATAATGGGGAAATTACATAAAAGAGATTTATGATAAAGAAAAGGAAAAAATCTTAAATTTTGAATACATTTGAGTGTACAATTCCCAATCATTATTTTCAAACAAAATGTCATAAATTCATATATAAATATCATATATATGTCAAGGTTTTTTTTTTTTTTGTTTGTTTTGTTTTTTTTCAGGTATCATGAATTATTAACTCATTAATGTCATAACACGGTAATATTTTACCAAACAACTTTTCTTTTCAGGCTCTCTTTTAAAGAATTTCATTGTTTTAATGAGGATTTATTTTCTTCATTATCATATTAGTATCACTTAGTATCACTAGACATTATTAACTACTCCCTCTAAAAATATACAAAATTTGAATTCAGAAATTAACAACATACTTATCACAGAAGAGGTGTATTCAAGTCATTATATTTAAATAAATTCAATAAAATAAAATAACAAAAACACAAATAATGAGCAAATTATGTAATTAATTATGAGCAAATCTACAAAACCTTTTTATAGTGTAACCCAGTACAATTACAGAAACTTATTTGTGACCCTGGACCACAAAACCAGTCATAAGGGTCAGTTTCTTTGGCCGAGATACAACTATTTAAAAAATCTGGAATCTGAGGGCGCAAAAAACAAAATATTGAGAAAATCACATTTGAAGTTGTCCAAATGAAGTCCTTAGCAACACATATTACTTACAAAAAATTTTTTTTGATATATTTACAAAATATCTTCATGGAACATGATCTTTACTTAATATTCTAATGATTTTTGGCATAAGAAGAAAAATCGATAATTTTGACCCATACAATGTATTGTTGGCTATTGCTACAAATATATGTTATTGACATATGACTGGTTTTGTGGTCCAGATTCACACTTATTTTGATATTCTTTTTTTTGTTGTTGTTGTTGTTTAACAAAATGTAACTTTTTGCTTAAAGTATGTCTGCATCTGAACTCTTTTGCGTTCAGTACTTACAGTTACAGAATGAGGGAGCGATTACATAAGAATCTCCAGCGCTCACATAAAAACTTTACATCACTTTGATAGCTGTATCCCTCAGTGAAATGTTTCTTTAAGAAAGGTTCCTTTTTTTCCACTGCTCAAGTAAAAAAAAACAAGTACATTTAAAGCATGCCAAGGATTATGTCATCTGAGCGGCGTGTGCCAGCGCAAGGGCCCTGGAGAAACAGAGCAGGAACATATAGTATTGTTTATCTCATAAAAAAAAAAAACCTCACCACATAGCCTGAGGCTTAGTGACAAATTTATCATCTTGGTAACAATGTAAACAATAGATAATTACTCCCTGATAAAACAAAGAACCACAGATTGTTTTTAACTGTCATTGGCATGAATAGTGAGACTAACATTCCAACCAGAATTCGTAGATTTTTCAGTTCTTGGTCAAGAGAACTTGTGTGGAGCAACTATAAGCAAATGCCAATGCAAATATTAAACTCAGTGCATTTTGCTGATTCTTTGCATAATTAGATTCTTTTGTATTTTGTAAGATTAGAGTCGAATCATTTTAATCGTTCTTTCTTTCTTTCTTTCTTTCTTTCTTTCTTTCTTTCTTTCTTTCTTTCTTTCTTTCTTTCTTTCTTTCTTTCTTTCTTTCTTTCCTTCCTTCCATGTACAAAATGACTTTTACAAAATATGAAATAATACATCTAGGCAAAGTTATACTTAAAACAAGCGGGGGGGTGGGGGGGTGAATCCACTTATATTCAACTTAATACATTATACAATTTGCTTCTCTGGTAAATTTAGTTTTAAACATCCAATAAAAATAAACTCTATTTACATTCTTAATGCACATTCCTAGCCTTGTTTTTTGTCTTTGTAATGATTAATAATAATAATAATAAACAACTCGCTCTTCCTGCCTGCTGAATCCATGCGCCACATTTTAACATATCCTGCTTACTTTACGACTTAAAATAGTCTAGAAAATCTGAAAAAGTCTTAACCATGAAAACTATAAAGAGGAAACTGAGAAATCGCCTCACCAATGAACATCTTGCATGCCTAATAAGGATTGCAAACAACAAATACAACATGAAGAAAGTCAAGGAAATGCATGCTTCCGCTCATCCCAGCACTAAGGTGTAATCCTGCTTTTTTGTCATTAAGGGAAATCAATTCTGTTACAAATTACAAATTTGACTGGTAAATGATAAGATTTTTTTCCCCCACCTTTTGTATTTATTGCATTGCATATTGTATGTTTTGGGATGACAGATTGATAAGCAGATATTTATAGTAAATATAGTAAATACTTGAACCATACTATAGTAAAGTACTTGAATTAATTTCTTTTGGTAATTCTATAGTTGCTGTGATAATATAACAACTATAGTAATATAAAAAAATTACTTTACCCAATACTGTACTAAATTTTCTACAACTATAGGGTATATTATACTACAATACACTACAGTTTACTGTAGTAAAAACTAAAGTATACTACAGTATTTAATCAGTTCACTATAGGTAATACTGTATGCTGTAGCATTCATTAACAAAGTGTTGTAAATACTATAATACTGTTTATATAGTAAATACTGTATAGTATTTACTATATCATTTACTATAGTATTTTTTCATGTACTGGATGTAACTTTTGATACTTTGCAGTAAAAGTGGCTCTCTTGACTTTGTTCTATCAGTGTGGCTCTCATGAAAAAAATAGTGAAGACCACTGTCTTAAGTAAACATAAACAGTTGAGAAATCTGTGCGTTTGGTCTTAAAGTGACAACCGCCTAATATTCCTACTGCTCCTCTGTGTTTTTATTGTTAAGCCGGGTTCACACAGTACGATTTTGGCCACAATTTGACCGTCTGAGACTAATTTTGTGAATTTTAAACGATTGCTCTGATCCTAGGCCAAAATCTAAAATCTTTGTTCACTAGTTTGACATTTTCGCAGACAGCTGGTTAATGACCATTGTGACCAAATTTTACCCGAAATTCTGCCAATGTCAGAAGATTTGACGCACAGTCCTGTAGTGTGACTTCTCCTATGACAACGAAATTAGTGACACAACAAACAACAAACCACCACTTGCTCCACACACACAAGTCTCCGTTTTTTTCCAGTTTTCTTTTCAAGAAAAGCCATGATCAAAATTAACACTAGAGATCTTGTTTGCTAGTCATCGCATGTAAATACAGCTCACAGTCACCCAACATGTCACAGATTGATGATGTAAAACTCCGGACGAGTCTACTTGCGATGTGTCCGTTTTTAACACGTCTTGACTGCCGTACAGTCTGACATTAATAACAGCTGAGATCCCACAGTGTGACATGACTTACAGAGGGGATCATGTTCGTACAGTCTGACAAGCAACAGTCGTAAAGGATGATTATAAATTGTACAGTGTGCACCAAGCTTTAATCAAACAACAAAGAACAAAGAAGAAAATCACTCGCTGCTCTTAACTGAATAACTTATGTAACTTTAATAAGGATTCATCTATATTTCATTCATACGGTGAAGACTATGCAGTGTTATTTTACATTTGATTACTTTATTCAATTTCTGTACCTGAAAACTACTGTTAGACCAACCTGAAAAACCTGAAAAGCACTGTTTATTTAATTCGTATATTTGATCTATTGTATTTATTTGTTCTATTGTTGGTACTTTCATTATTTGTTATTATTTTATTACTGATTGTTTACTTGTCTTAAACAATATTTGAAATTTATATGAGTTGGGCTAATAGTTTTTGGTGTCATAACCTTATTTATTAATGTCACATGGGTCAAAAATGACACATTTCATTTCATTTATTTATTTATTTTTGTGGTGGGGCCAGTCAAAATTGTGGCAGGGCAAGTAAAAATTTGAACTAGTAGAAAAAATCCTTAGCGTTGAGCCCTTTATTGTATTTTTTCTCAAAAACGAAAAAAAAAATTGATTAAGACTCTCATATTCTGTATTTCAATGGTCTCTTTATAATAGTTTATAGCTCTATGCAAATATTTACATACTAATGTTTCAAAGGAAGTTGTAAGCTGTATACAGTATATAACTGCCAAAAACTTTTAGTTTTTTTCCAAAACCCTGTACAAGCCAAAACAGTGGTGGAACCGAAAGTGGATCCACACTAACTTTGACAGGGTTCAGCTGGCACATACACAGGCCTTTTCCTCTCTCTGATAAGAGCATTTGTGCTTCCTTTTCCTCAGACACCAGAACTTTCATGTATCAAAACACAGCATGTGAAGGAAAAATAAAATGACCGGGCACAGAGCACATGTGCTGCTTGGTTATGCGAGATAAATAGTATGTTGTTGAGTATATGTCTATGAAAATATATCATAATGGGAAAACCGAGAGAGAAACTACATCTACCCAGCACATCGAACAACTGGATATCTGAAACGTATAATCAGTGACTTCATTAATAATAAATATTCTGCTGCTCAGCCCAAGAGCAAAACAGCCACAAACACAAGAGCCTGCTCATCCACATCTGGCCTGAGATAAATGACACCTTAACCACAGAGTATGAAGACAGCGAGGCACTCTGCCATACAGCGCTGTGTGTGTGTGTGTGTGTGACGATCTGACAGCGGTCCCGTGGGAACAAAAGCACTTTTAGCAGGTTTTTTTTTTTCACCGGAGACCCCCTGGCCCACCACAAAATCAATTTGGCCAAAGAGCACAGACACACACGCACACACACATCTGCACACTGATCCACCATCTAACATACTATCTTCTCACACACTCTCTCGCTGTCTTTCTCACATACACAGTCTTTCACTTTCCTCTGTCTCTCGCTTTCTTCATGTTCTCTAGTTCGGCCCTGTCTCTCTCTCTTTCTCTCTTGTGGCTGAGGGTTGGGTATGAGGTTACAGTTGGGGGAGATATTTCCCATTTGGAATAAGTCAACATCTCTGTATAATGAGATTAGGGCTGGATCTCCACACTGGGGTTGTGCTGGGCCGGGCCGGGCCGTGTGGGGGACACATGGCTCCGATCACACCAGAACGGGTCACCTGACAGCAACAGTAACTGCTATGCCAGATGCATAGGCGCCAATGCCATAATAATTACTACAAAAAAAGAATATAAAAAAAAAGATCTTGCACTGGAAAAAATACTTGTGTTGTTATATAATAAAATATCTAAAACCCTAAAATCTAAAATTAAAACAAGAGAATCAGTGTAAGATATTAAGACTTGTTCTCAGAAAATGTATCTTGAATTCAGTTTTTTATACAGTATACATTGTTTTTCAAATAAACTTATAATGTTTGACAATAATTATTATATATATATGATATAATTAATAATAATTCATAATAATCAAATTAATAAATATTGTTACCAAACAGAGAAATAATTAGTTTGTTTTACCATTAATCAAACTACATTTTAAGAGGTTTTAAAAGAATAATAATAAAAAAAATTATTATTTATATATATATATATATATATATATATAATTTGTATTATTATATAAATTATAATATTAAGTTGTTATATTAAATTAAATGTCATTAAATATGACTTTACATATAATATATATTGTTTTTCAAGTAAATTTTAGTATATAATTAGTACTTAATATATAAATGATAATTAATAATAATCAAATTAATTGTTATATAATATGTTATAGCCTATATTTAATACTTATCATATTAAAAAAAAAAAAAAAAACTGCTGAGTGACTTATGGAACACTAGATTTTGGCAGCTTTCTTATCATAACTTTAAGATTTCATTTACAGTACATGTGAACTGCAATATATTTATATTTTATATATTTATATTTATATATATTTACATTCTTATAGATAATTTATTTATATAAATAATTTAATTATATAAATTAAAAGCAGAATGACCCATGTTTAATTCTTCCTATACGATTGTTTTAGTGG
The DNA here is from genome assembly GCA_037101425.1 of Elopichthys bambusa. Classification (NCBI taxonomy): domain Eukaryota; kingdom Metazoa; phylum Chordata; class Actinopteri; order Cypriniformes; family Xenocyprididae; genus Elopichthys; species Elopichthys bambusa. The sequence continues at coordinate 11,598,622 of CM074439.1, read as the reverse complement.
CTCTTGAAAGCTTAAAACAAATGGTTTCATGTGTCGGAGCAAAAGAGAAAAAAAAAAAAAGGAATTTATAATTCAATTACAATCAGGGCCGAGAGAGAGGCAGGGAGGGGGGATGTGCCTGGAGTCCAGCCAGGGGACAGATAAGACTGCACATTAAAGTAATATTATGCTCCCCCTGCCCGTTACCATGGCAACAAACGAAAGGATTAAAAAATACACATGGCGATCAATCTCCAGCGGGACAGAGAGAAGGAGAGAGAGTTAAGTGCTCTTCGAACGCTCTTTCCACCATCAGAATCATCACTCATGCTTTGACATACAGACACTCTCCCTCCTTTTCTGTCTTTTATCTTATATTGTTTTTCTCTATTCATCTCAGCCACGTCCTTTCTCGATATGTATGCGCTCCCCTTTTTCTCAGAGCAAAATAATTAACTCCCTCCTGAGTCCAATTCCAAATCCACAAATACCGGATTATTACATGGTATAATTAGTGGATTTTAATCGAATTACCAAATCTGTCTTCCTGATCCTCTTGCCACCACTATGAAGCTCAAATAAAACGTGTGAGCTGCCACATACTTAAAAGGGATCTATGGTAACTGAACAAATCCAGGCAGACGGATGTAACAGTCCTGGAATAGTTCACAGTCATCATTTACTGATCCTTATGTAGTTCCAAACCAGTATGATTTTCTTACATGGGACAAAAAAGTATTAATGTTATTTCCATACATGGAGACGGGGGCTGTCATAAACGCAATTAGCTTTTTGAATTATTTTCACCAAATAATTTAAATTTTAGTAGTGCTGTCAAATCGATTAATCGTGATTAATCGCATCTAACATAAAAGTTTGTAAATGTGTGTGTTAGTGTTGTCAAATTGATTAATTGAGATTAATTGCACCTAACATAAAAGTTTGTAAATATATGTGTGTGTGTGTGTATTAGTGCTGTCAAATCTATTAATCACAATTAATCGCATCTAACATCAAAGATTGTAAATGTGTGTGTGTGTGTTAGTGCTGTCAAATTGATTAATCGAGATTAATTGCACCTAATATAAAAGTTTGTAAATGTGTGTGTATTAGTGCTGTCAAATCGATTAATTGTGATTAATCGCATCTAACATAAAAGTTTGTAAATGTGTGTGTGTTAGTGCTGTCAAATTGATTAATCACGATTAATCGCACCTAACATAAAAGTTTGTAAATGTATGTGTTTTGATGCTGTCAAATCGATTAATCGCAATTAATCGCATCTAACATAAAAGTTTGTAAATATATGTGTGTATGTGTGTGTATGTGTGTGTGTGTGTGTATTAGTGCTGTCAAATCGATTAATCACAATAAATTGCATCTAACATAAAATATTGTGTTTACAAGTTGTGTACACACAGACATATATATATATATATATATATATTTAGATTAGATTCAACTTTATTGACATTGAGCAGAGTACAAGTACAGAGCCAATGAAATGTTGTTAGCATCTAACCAGAAGTGCAAACAGTTTATATAAATAAATATAAATATTGTATGTAATATATATGTATATATACATTACTGTACATAGTGCAAGTAGTATAATATATATAAATGTAATATATATACACACACATATATTATGTAAGCACAAACTTTTATGTTAGATGCGATTAATCACGATTAATCGATTTGACAGCACTAAATTTTAGTCTTCTCAATACACAAAGCAATAGTATAGTTTCATTCGACTTGGAATATAGTGCATAAGTCAGATAAACTACATTTACGAGTTTCAGCTTATGTTGTTAAATGAATGCTTCTTGCATTATTTTAGTCTTTCGTGTGTTGCCATTTGGGGTGAAACGGTAATACGCATAATACTCGCATACGCATCTATAATATGATTTGCAGAAAATAAATAAAACAGACAGACAGAGTTAGGCTAATGTATGTTTCTCTCTATGGATACGCATTCTGGTTACCCCTTAACTTTGTTCAATGCGAGTGTCGTATGCTCTATATGACCAGTCATTTACGCCGTCATCACCCGGGTGTTGATAGGGCGCGAGCGCAGGTGGGACCTGAACAGCACACGTTGCTATCTGCATTTAAACAGTAGAGTGCAAGGCGCGAAAGAGAACTCGCGCGCGAGCTGTGAGAACATTTGTGCACTCATCCGAGGCGTGTACGCGGAAGCACATGTACAGCGCACAAATATTGAGGTCTCTTTCCAGTCTTGTGTTTGAACGGACAAATTCACACAAAATTATGTCTTGGCGAGTATCCTAGCAAGTATAGTCGGTTATGTCTTAAGTGAACTTATACACTCGAGAAAGAACGCATGTGTTCAGTATCAGTGTACTGATCTGAGTATGTCTTAAAGAGACAGCAGCCCTTGCATTCCTGCTGTCTGAATGTGTTTTTAATGTTAATTAAACAACAAAAGACAAAGAAATCACTCATTGCCCATGACTGAATAGTAACTTAGTATTTAATAATGATTGATCTTTATTTAAATTATACAGTGAAGATTACATGCTATGTTGTTTTACATTTTATTAGCTACTTTATTCAAATTCTGTACCTGAAAACTGGATACATGAAAAACCTGAAAAGCTTTATTTATTTGTATCTTTGCTTTACTGTATTTATTTAAGCTGTTTGATTATTTGTTTTTATTATCTTTATTTTTATTTGACAGTAGTTTTTTTTGCACCCCTAGTTACCATGATGGTATGTATGACACTCTCCATGTATTATTATTTCCCTCAGCTTGTGTAAAAGCAGCTTATGATGAACTTTGGTTCATCTTTTGGCTTTCTCTGTTTTTAAGGTGGTTGTCAATATATTATAAAGGTATAAAACAATTTTAGTACTTTGGTATATTAACATTATACCAGTTAACGAAATAAGTTTTTGCAGTAAATTTAAGTTCAGTTCTACCTTTTTTAATTTAAATTTTACAAGCATGAGATGAAAAAAAGCTCCTTTTTGACATTTTGGAGCTCCCGTTACCAGTACTTTCATTGTATGTAAAGAACATTCTGCAAATATCTCCTTTTGTGTCCCACAAAAGAAATAAAGGGACTGGAATGACATGAGGGTAAGTAAATGTTGACAGAAATTTAATTTTTGATTCTTTAGCAGTCAAATCCACTAACAGCTTGGTGTGGTGTAAGTTTAGTACATTCTCATAGCTACTAGAGAACCAAAAATCATCTGGACAAATTGATGAAATGTGTAAAAAATAATGCTGTCAAATCGATTAATTGCATCTAACATAAAAGTTTTAAATATATATGTATTTATACAATAGTTCTTTCTGGTTCTCGAATCTGATTGGCTGATAGCCATGCAATATTTTTCACCATTTGTATCACTCCGTTTGAAGCGTTGTTTAGACCTGAAATATGTGACTCATATTTAATCATAGCGCCTATTTTACAATGTGTTTAGATGTTTTTGGGTGCCGTTCAGTGCTCGTGTACCCGCCGAGAACAGCTTCATCTCGGCCAGTGCTTCAGGGATTTGCCGCTGTGTCTTATAGTGATTAAACATGAGATATAATATATATATATATATATATATATATATATATATATATATATATACATACACACACACACACAGACTTTTATGTTAGATGCAATTGATCGATTTGACAGCACTAGTAAAAAAAACCCAAATATTCCTTTTCTTTCACTTCCTATAGAATACTTCTAGACCCTCCTTCAGGACTTTCTCCACCAGTCTGTTTCTTTCTCTTCCTATTTTTCTCGTTCTCTCTGTCTCCATGAACTCTGACTGGCTGCTTTGTTTCAGATGAGATCACCACCATGCCGAACTAGTGCTAACAAGCAGCCGAGGCACAAGTGTATGTTCGGGGCATCAAGATATACATCGGACAAGCTGGCATACTTTGCAGTAACAGAGAGAAAGACATGTGTGTGTGTGACTGTGTGCATATGTTTATGAGCAACAGAAAGAACACATGCTTGTGTTGTATATCTTATATAGGTGACTAGTTCCGTGACAATAACAGAACATAATAATGAGCACAAACCAAATCATACAGGCCAGGCAAGCAGGAAAATATGCAAGTGTGTGTGTGTTGATGTGTGTGCGCTGACTGACTCACCAGCTTTGCTTCTGAGTGCATGGATGGAACATGAGGGGAGGAGCATGAGCTGCTGTGGGCGGGGCCTTGCATGCCCATCATGTTGGAGCCCATAGACATTTGCCTCTCCATCTGTACCCACAAATATGAATATAATACTTTAGAATCAAACACATCAATGCATGAAACAAACTGAATAAAAAATAATTTTGATTTTGAAAATGTTATAACAGCAATTACACAGCAAAATACAATGTATGTGTGCAAGTTTTTAAAGGGATCCTTGATTATGATTTCACTTTTTTAACTTTAGTTAGTGTGTAATGTTGCTGTTAGAGCATAAACAACATCTGCAAAGTTATGATGCTCAAAGTTCAATGCAAAGGGAGATATTTTCTTTTACAGAAATCGCTTTTTAAGGTCTACAACGACTGGTAGGGACTACAACGACCTTCTTCCCATGTTAGTGACATCACAAACCCCAAAATTGACATAAACCCTGCCACCGAGAACACACAACCAAGGGGGCGAGGCGATGTTGTGCTGCTTTAGAGAAGAGGAAAAGATGTTCTTCCTGAGTCTCTCCATCAGTGAAACCGTTACTGACAATCATCATTTTGGCTGCGTAAGATTCTCCAGCTTTGTTGTTGTTGAGTAAGTGAAGCGTGAGCTGTTAAAGCTCTGCCTCTTTTGGAAAATAAATGATCTGAGGGGTATTTTGAGCTGAAACTTCACAGACACATTCTGGGAACACCAGAGACTTTTATTACAGCTTGTGAAAAGGGGCATAATAGGTCCCCTTAAACATTACTTTGGGGACAAAATTACTGAAAAGTATCACTACAATTAGTTACACTACAATCTAGTTAAATGACTAAATCTTCTCTTCGGAACATCCTCAAGGAGGAATTTAGTTTATAATATTTCAATATATTCATAATATTTTAATTTATTTTTAGTCTAAAAACACAAAACATATTCCATATTTATTTATAATGTTATAATGTAAGTATTTATTATTACATATTTATTTATTTATGGGTTTTTTTATATGGTTTAGAATCAATTTGTCAATATGTAATAAAAAAGAAAAGTAGCTTTACCTTTCATCAAAGGGAATAGTGGGTTATAATATTTTAATATACATTTTCTTTATTCTAGAATCACTAAAATTATTCATTTATATTTATTTATAATCTGAATAGTTTATATTAGTAGATTTTTATTATTTATTTAAATATTTATAAGTTATTTTAGGTTTAGGGTCACATTTTAGTATTTAAAAAAGCTTTATATGTAAAAGTTCATGGCCGAACATCACATTTAGATAGCTAGATAAATATGTGCATGTGGTTTATGTGTGTATCTACACATATTCCGCAACTCTGCGGGAAAAGCAGCAGTCAAAGAGAAGCTAAGAGAGGAAGCTGAATACTGGAGAAGTGTGAAGCTTAAAATAGGACTATTAACAAGACCACAAACTCAACCAAAGCTCAGTTCAGTGAGCATGACAGAATATCTTAATTCAGAAAGTCTTAGTTAAATGTGACTAAAAGGCTGAAATTGAGGTTTTAGATGTTTGCACTCATACAAAGAGTGTGCTGGTGATTTACGTTCAGTTTAAGGTGAGGGAAACTGTAAAATGGTACTTTCAATGTGTGTGCGTGTGTGTGTGAGAGAGAGAGATTGAGAGACTAGGGGTTCTGTTACTAAAACCCAAGATCTCCCTCCGACCCCCCTTTCCAACCCCCTGATGACCTATTGCAGGGTGAAAGCGCAGCAGTCCGCTCTAATTATTGGAGGAATATTTGGTTTAAAAATATCACCCCACCATGCACCCCTTTCTTGGGTTGTCAATCGAGAGAAAAAACGTCCTACTTTAATTTAATCAACTCTGTGCTTTTACCTCTATAGCCAACATGGACTGGCTTATGTTACAATGAGAACATGTGTTGTGTCATTAGAACCCTGATATGGGTGGCTCGCTCACACACACACACACACACACACACACACACTCCTCAGCCTGCATTCAGGTTCCTATTGACATTTCTGAAATAGAATTAAAACAGATCGGGCTTTGGTAGAAAATTACACCTCGGCTGATGGGCTTCCTGATAAAACAGCCACTGATATGGGCCACGGTACTGGAAAAGGTATTAATTTAAAGCAGACTGCTGAGAAAAGCATGAGAATGGTGTATGAAAGATGAGTTTGTGTGCATATTAATGCGTTTCGGTTGTCAGACGCATCAGAAAACCACGACTGGGAAGTGCAAATGCATTGTGTGTGTTTGTGGGTGTATTTATGATCTCACAGGCATCAGAACAGCAGACGATCCTTGCATAGTGGGGTCAGGAAGTGTGCCAGGCATGGAGGCCGGCAGTGGCTGTCGCTGTCTGTTCCTCAGGTGCAGCAACGAGGAAAGAGAACCAGGCACTGGCCTAAGAAAGAGAGAACCAAAAGAAAAAGAAAAATGAAAGAAAAGTGGGATTAACCTATTTCCCCAGATGAAACTTCTGAGGAAACTGACGTCACAAACACCAAACATTTGCAGTTATTAGGAATTTGTATCATGCAGACAGTAAATTCAGTTCTCGTTGCGGTTTGTCATAGTTCCTAAGAATTTTCAGTGCCTCATTCTGTCTTACTTAAAGCCATAGTTCATCGAAAAATCCATAGGCTCTTTTCTATACAATAAATATGTCATGAATAACATTTATACACAGGGGTGCACATAACTTTTTTGGTCTGATTCTCAAGGGAGCACCTGGAGATGTTGCTTGGTACTCACAATTTACGCGACACACCTATCCTAAAAGCTGTCCTCATCACTTTCCTCCTGACTGCTCTCCTCACTATCTTCTTTTCTCTCAAACATGGTAGATGATGATAATGATTTTTTTTTTTTTATTTACTAACATTAAAGGATTAGTTCACTTTCAAATAAAATTTTCCTGATAATTTACTCACCCCCATGTCATCCAAGATGTTCATGTCTTTCTTTCTTCAGTCGAAAAGAAATTAAGGTTTTTGATGAAAAACTCCAGGATTATTCTCCTTATAATGGACTTCAATGGCCTCCAAACGGTTGAAGGTCAAAATTATAGTTTCAGTGCAGCTTCAAAGGGCTTTAAACGATACCAGACGTTGATACACACTCCGAACCACTGATTCGAAACAAAAGATTTGTAAAGCTTTGAAGCTTCATGAAGCAGTGTTTTGAAATCGCCCATCACTAGATATTGTTGAATAAAGTCGTTATTTTGTTTTTTTGGCGCACAAAAAGTATTATTGTCGCTTCATAACATTAAGGTTGAACCACTGTAGTAGCTTTAGTAGTTTTCTGGACATCTGAAAGTGTTAATTATCTTGCTGGCAATAGAGGCCTCACTGAGCCATCAGATTTTATCAAAAATATCTTAATTTGTGTTCCGAAGATGAATGAAGGTCTTACGGGTGTGGAACGACATGAGGGTGAGTAAATAATGACAGAATTTTCATTTTTGGGTGAACTAACCCTTTAAGTGTCACGTCATTGACCCAATAATAGAATTTAAATTTTAGTGTGAACTATCGCTTTAAGAAGTAATAACACACAGTCAGGCATGCACAGAGAGGCAGAATGGCTTTCCCAGCAAGAGACATTCTGCTGGAAGCTCTCAATGGAGGTTTACTGGCTCTCGCCTTAAAGCTGATCAAAGCCTGTGTGCTTCAATAAAAGCGTGGGTATGGATGAATACAAAAAGATGCAGAGATGAATTTGACATATCAGCATGTTACAGATCTCTCTCACAGTTAGTGAAGTCTGCAAACACATGAGAAAGTTTAATACATAATACAATACATGTCTATAAAATGTTTTCCCATGCAGGCGATACACTTAACATAACCTTAGATATGACACGCGATATGCAGTTTCAACACACCAACCACACAACTTCCTCTCTGGGTTGGCATGAAGCTGAACACTTCCCCTGATATTTAAGTAGAATGTGTCAGATATAGCACTCACTAACGTCACTATTATGCCGTTCTGTATGCTTGGACCACCACAGTGTGGAGAAACGCAGCTTGTCTGAATAACCTTTAGCCTCAGATGACAAGCATTATTTCGGTCTGATTGGAGGGCTGACGGACAGCTGAAAGGGAAAGGAGGGGGTCCCCACCTGAACAAATACCTGTATTTATCCGGCCTAAATAGCAGCATTTACACTGCATGATTACTGTGTACATATACGCACACACACACAAGCACATACAGTCATTAACATTCTGACATATTGTCATTTGTGTCTAAGACTCCAATCCATCACATGCTTAACAACCTCACATCTCTGAAACACACATATACACACCCAGCTGAGATTTGGCTCATTTTTGCAACTGTTTTTAAAGTTCTTAAAATGTTTAAAGTTTTTAAAGTTTTTTAAAAAATTCAAAACAACAACAACAACAATAAACTTCCATAAATCTTCAGAAACCATTCGATAGCTTTGTAACAGACCCAAACAGAAATGGTTATTTGCTAGAAATATTCCCCTCCCAGGTGAAAAAATACTATAGTGTTTTTGAACCATACTATAGTAAATTGTAGTATACTGTATATATTATAGTATTTACAACACTTTGTTAATGAATGCTACAGCATACTGTAGTATTAACTATAGTGAACTGATAAACTGTAATAAATACTGTAGTATTCTTTAGTTTTTACCTTATATTCAGGTTCACAATACTTGAAATAGTTCACAAGTTATATGAACTACTTTTATTGGACTTTTTTGTCATAGGCTACTTGGAGCTTGACAGCCCCAATCTCATTCACTTTCACTGTATGGAAAAGAACAGCTAGGATATCCAGCAAAATGATTATTTTTGTGTTCCACGAAGACAGTAAGTAAAAATAAATGACATTAAGGTAAGTATATGATGAGAGAAGTTTCATTTTGCAGTAAACTATTCCCACACTCTAGCATATTTAGCAAAAAAAAGATGCTAACAACATTAGCATTCAGCTAATAATAGAAAAACTGCACTCATTAACCACTACAAAACATACTGCATCCAAAATCACATGAACTTTTGAATAAGTACTTACTTCACAGCTGTTAAAAAATATGTTATAGTCTAAATGTGTAGTAAGTAATCTGGACATAGTACATTCGCCTTGTTTTCATTGTCATGTGAACTAGCATCAGTTGCAGCACTTCACTGCCATTCACAACTCCTCATACCTATCTCAGTGGATAGAAAAGTGTCTAATTGATGCACACTTTGAAATTAGGTCATCTGGATACTTTTTATGAATACTGTGAATTTGTAATACTCTGTTTTTTGCCTACTTTATTGTAGTATGCATACTAGGATGCAGCCAAAGTTTGTTTCCTTTTGGTTTCTAGTGTAATAATCAAATATAAGGGAATTTATTTGGTAAAAAAGAAAAAGAAAAAAGGATTTACATTATTGTGGTGGAGAACAGCCACAGCTCAGCTCTGAGCCGCCATTCAGCCAACATAGAGAGTGGGAAACAGAGAGCGGGGCAACTCTCTATGGGCCAGTCCCGCTGCACATTAAAACTCAGCGAACAGGAAACAGTCCTAATTAAAAGCTCAACCTGGCCAACGGGAAGAAAGACGCTTTAGACGCTATACAGATTCCCTGTCAAACTCGGTCACCTGCTTCTCGACGAGAGAGAAATAAAGAGTGTGTCAACAGAGAAAAGAATAAACCTGTTATGAAAGTAGCAAAATATCAAAACAGACAAAAACTTTCCGTTCTCCCAGAAATACTGCTCACGTGGGTGTACATCAAGAGCATGACTGTCTGTGTGTGTTAGTGTGCGAATGGTGTACTGTATATTTTGTATTAATGACAGGCTGTCATTTCAGAGGGGATAATAAGACCCCTGGAGGGTGAGGGGTGGGCATACGGACACAATCAAAAACACACACACATATACACAGTGCAATCCTGACCCTCTCCTCTCACATTACACACACTGTCTCCCTGTTCCAACATGACATCACTCCTCCCTTTCTATTCCTCACCGTCTTTTCTCTTTTTCTCTCTTTATTTCAGAAGAATCCTCCACTATCTTTCGCTCTCTGAGCGAATAGACACCAAACCCAACATCACTGACGTTACTAGAGAGCCTCAAGTCTAGAAAGTTTAAGAAGTTACTTCATACTCTCCTTGCGTATAGGGTTATCACAGGGTAATCTAAAGTCTGAGTAACTTGTTCAAGCATTTACATAATGAAATCTAGTACAGAATATAGGGGAATTGCTCTTGAAAGACAAGAAGAATTTCAGTTGAAATCTTTCGTAAAATGACTGTTATGTGAATTGTCCTAGATTTTTCTTTTCTAAAGAATAATTTAGGAAGGAAGAAACTTAATGAATTTTAGAAGATTATTGTTTCTGACAATGCATTTAATAAAAAAAAAAAAATCTAAAAAAGAACTTCTAGGATCCTTTAAGTTTATAGAATTTATATAATGACTAATTGAAAAGAATTCTAGAAGTTTGTAAATTGTAGACGACATATGCAATGTATTCTGAACTAGAATCTGGAAAACTCTTGAAGAATTCCTTTGAGATTTAGAAGCATTCTAGAATTAAATACTGCAGGGAATTCCAGAAGAACTCTAGAAGGTAATACATAGACAAACATTCAACACATTCTAGAACAGAATTTAATAGAAACTTCCTAAAGAATTCTTGAAGATTATAGTTTCTAGTGATATATTCAACGCATTTTAGAACATAATCTAAAAGAAAACTCTAGAAAATAATACATTTCAAAGCATTCTACAATCTAAAAGATAAAATATTGTGAATTCTTAGTGATAGTCATATTCAATGCCTTCTAGACATAAAATATAGAGAAAAATTCTAGAAGTTTCTTTATTCTGGAGAGTGACATTCAGTGCCTCCTCTACACTAACCATTCTCTCTAGAGGGGAATTCTAAGAATTATAGAAAATTACAGATTCTACACATAATTCAAGCCTTTATAAGCAATACATGTTGCATTCAACTTTTGTATTGCTGTTCTAAACATAATATTTCATAATCATAGTCAGTATTATAACAATCAGTAAGTTCTAGAATACAATCTAAAAGACAATTCTTAAAAAACGGTTATAAAAGATTGTAGATTCTGGAAAAAAAGATTTGGTTACACTTTATTTAACAGTATGTGTACTTAGAGTGTACTTACAGTGTAATTACCCAAGAAAGTACTGGTAATATAGGGTAACTACATGGGTTAAGGTTATGTTTAGGGGTAGGTTCAGGGTTAGTACCTAGTTATAACCCTGTTATTGTAATTGCTATAAGTACATAGTATGTACATTTGGAATAGGACTGTAAAATAAAGTGCTACCAGATGTATTCATATGCATCCAAGACATAAAGCAGGAAAAAAAGAACAGTTTTGATTCTGGAAAGAGATACTCAATACATTCTAATATAGATATAATCTAGGAAAAAAAAGTGAAAAATTCTACAAGACTCTCAATTCTGGATAGTAACATTCAGTGCATTCTTAAACTCAATCTAGAGGGGAATTTCGAGACAGATCTTTACATAAACAATACATGTTGCATTCAACCTTTCTAATGCTGTCCTAAACATACTTTATAATCATAGTAAGTCGGACAAATTCTAAAGTGTAACACTGTTTAAACGGCACTATAAGCACATTCATCCATCTCTACATTCCCAACTGAAGTGACTTCAGTGTAAGAGGTCTGACTTACCACTTCAGTGAGGGAGAGAGACGAGAGCGAGAGAGAGAGAGAGCCAGGCACAGTCAGCCCACTGACTCATATCCTTCCCTTCTGACTCCATTCCAGCAATGATGTAATGCTCTTGGCTTCTTGCCCCCCCCCCCACCCCCCCACCCCCCACCCTCTTCCCATCTATCTCTCTTTTTAAGTCTACACTCTCTCACCATCTCTCTCTGAATACCATGTTCTCTCTTTCTCTCTCTCGCTCTTACTCATTGCACCACACTAACTTGAGCAGACACTGCAGCAGCGATGGTGCAAAAAAAGCCTCTCTTTTTTTTACATTCGCTGTGTGAATGTAACCAAAACAGCCCGGGGCATGGTTCCAGCCGCTGGGAGACGGTGGTGCGGTCTCCATGGCAATGGGCCTAAACAGCGGGAGAAACAGAGAGAGGCCAAACAGCTTGCAGCTGCCTGGCGCTCCGAGTAAACACAGCACAGGACCTGCCCCTGATTTACCACTTTAATCACACTCAGAGAGAGAGAGAGAGAACGGGCTTGCCACGGGCCCAAGGACTGCAGAGTGGGTAGAATCATATGAATCTGATCAAATAAATCAAGCTGAGAAGGGCCGGGAGGGAGCCTGAGTCTCATTAAAGACCAGTGGGGATGGGGCAATGAAAAAGAGCCATTCGGAGGAGGGACTTCATTGACAGTCTGCGGTGACATAGATTGAAGGCCCGCGTAAAGTCAAACTCTGTCAATGAGAACAACGGCGAGAGAATTATCTTGGAATACCTCAGGGCAAGCAAGCATGGCACAGCTCACCACAAAGCCCCAATTATGCACGGATACATCTCTCATTGCTGCCGGCTGAGAGAGAAAGACAGTGTGAGGGGAAAAGAGAGAGAGAGAGACAGACAAACAGAGAGTGGTTTGGCTCAGGGCCAGCCAGTTGTTTCTTCCCATGACTGAAAGTATGCTGAGAGCTTTCCAGCTTGACTGACCGAGGGAGTTTTCAGGCTCCGCCCCCACCTGTCCGTCAATTCATCAAACTGAGAGCAACATCATTTCAATAACATTCGATAACACTCTTAGCCATGGAAAGGCAAAGGACATGTACACTTAAAAAAAAAAAAAAAGGATTTACTTTGGAGTAGAAAGACTGAAATACTATTTTATTTTTAAAACATACTTGATAATCTTTTTCAAAAATATTTTTTACAGTCTAATAGCTTTGTGAACAATTCATTGTGATATCACAGACAGCAAGAGACAGCATTCAAATCCACAGAAACTTCCTTTGTAATTAAAGGAATAGTTCACCCGAAAGTCTCAAGTCTCAATTTATTTATAAAGCACAATTAAAAACAACTACAGTTGACCAATGTGCTATACCATGATGTAAAGGACTTATAAAAACATGTATACAAACCAAGCAAACATCAGATAACAAACAACACAACAAGTCATAGGCCTTAGTGAAAAAATACGTTTTTAACTTGTGAGATGTTAAAATATGTAATGTTGGTGCAGTTCTAATATGGATCAGTAACGTGTTCCAAAGTTTAGATGTGGCTATGGCGAAAGCTCGATCACCCCTAGATTTTAATTTAGACTTTGGAACAGTTAACAGACTCTGGTTGGCGGACCTAAGAGTTCTTTCCGGACGATATTCACACAACAGATCTGAGAGGTAAAGGGGAGCGAGGCCATTTAAACATTTAAAAACAAGCAAAAGCACTTTAAAATCAATTCTAAAGTGTACTGGGAGCCAATGTAAAGACATTAACACAGGAGTAATATGTTCGTATTTATGAACACCGGTCAAAAGATGTGCAGCCGCATTTGTTTTTTTACTCAAGTTGTTCCAAACGTGTATGAATTTCTTTCTTCTGCTGAACACAAAAGAAGATATTCTGAAGAATATCAGTGAAAAGAATACTATGGAAGTCAATGGGGCCCATCAACTGTTAACCAACATTCTTCAAAATATCTTCTTTTGTTTTCACCAGAAGAAAGAAACTGTAGGTTTGGAATAACTTGAGGGTGAGTAAATGATGACAGAATTTTCATTTTTTGGTGAACTATCTTTTTAAGGTCCGTTGTAATTGTAATTGTAACGATAACTGTAACTATTAAGTTTTAAGCTGTTAATAGAGTTCTTTATTTTGAATATTTCTGACATAAAATTCCAAAGAAGGCATCTGAAGACAATTGTTCAAGATCCAATCAAGTCCCAACGGATAAATACAGATGTCACCATACATTTTTTCTCACTAAATATAATTTAATTTATGGGTAAAAATGGGTGCGGTTTCGGGTGCGGTTTCAGATTAGGTTAATGTCAACTTTATTGTGTCACTTGTTTATCAAACAGCTGTGAAACCACAGCATATGTAATGTCTACCTTGAGCTACTTAATGATATTATCATTAAAAAATATACCATTAAAACATAGTATGTATTTTTGGACAGTAAGAGTATGGTATGTGTATATGATAATCTTACAGTGCCATGGCATACATCAAAAGTGCCATGGTATTACAATTTCATAACATCATAAACCTACAGAGTCCAATAAAGTTTTTGAATAATTAAAAAAAAAAAAAAATTGACATTAACTTTTTTGCTCACCAGCCACTGTGGCTAGTGATTTTACTAGTTACTAGCCACTTAGCATTTTTACTAGCCAGAATTATGACATCGATACCATAGGGAAAACTGCCATATAGATATTTTTAATATTATTTCATAATTTGGTAGCAGGTTAATTAGGCTGCTGTCACTTTAAGACCTGACACAGGAATCCATCATACTGTTACACATGCGTTTTCTTTCTTCACTATTTACATTAAAACATAACTGACTGTGTTTACATGAATACTTGCCAAGATTTTGTGTGTATTTGACTGTTTGAAAAAGAACTTAATTTAATACTGAGAGGCGGCTTCATGAGTGTGTAATTTGGGCGTGAGCACAAAATCTGCGGGAAAAAGTCAAATTATGCACAATACGTGTAATCCCGTGCCGAAATTTTAAGCCCTGTAACACCAACAATATAGGGGAGGTGGTATTGTGTGTCAACTCGTTATCGGGGAAATGAGAGAGTGAGAAAGCACAGCTTGTATCGTTAATCTATTCTGCGGAAAATAAGCGTTTCAGATATAAAAATTATCGGTATCGAAAAATCAATATTTTTTACAATACTACATTGCACTTAGGTTATTATTTCAGATGCCTTTTTAAAAGACTACAATTAAAAAATGATTTTATACTGTATATAAATTTCAACCCGCCATAGTAGAAAACCACCCACATTTGGTGGGTTGGCGGGTGTTAATATCAAGCCCTGCATGGTCACAAATGTGATTTTTTTAATTATGGCCTAGAAATAATGATTGTGATGTGTGCAACCTGTGGACAGTATGCAATCCCATAATGCCACAAGATCTAAGAAGCCAGCAGATTTTAAAAGTTGAAATTAAAACTGGTAAAGATTTTGCTGATCCTGTAACAACATTTCTGTTTGAAAAATTAGTCTTAACCCTGTCCCTAACCCCAAACCCAACCCTACCCATAACTTATCCCTAAAATCAGAGGGAAATGATAGGTGAATAACACTGATGTAGAAGCACCTAACTATGGTTGTAAGCCTAAACTTGACATAAACTGTAAAAATTGCCCCTCAAATCTGATTGGTTGATTGGAATGTTGTTCCAGGATCAACAAAGATGTTGATCGAGGAACATATTGCACTTGGTAAAATCACCTTCACCTGACTTGGAAGACTATAGCTACCAAGAAATATATTGTTGTGTTTAAGTTGTATTTGTTACACAGTCATGCAGTAATTACATTTTATAACATTTCTTTGTTTTACCTTAATCCTAAAGGTTTACATTATATTTTGGACCCCAAAGTACCCCAAAGTACACCTGTCCCTGTTTTTTATATCCATATAAAAGTCTTTCATGTCCACCTGATCACTTGATTTTCTCTTGTCTATCCAGCACCCCAGATCCTTTCCTCTTCCCCTTCATATTCTCAATTAAGGACCCCTGTCTTCAATCTACCCCTGATCCCTCTCTTCCTCTGTCCAGCAGTTCCTGTCTTCCTGTTGTCTGCTCTGAGGTTATATCTCTCACTCTCTCTCTCTCTCTCTCTCTCTCTTTGCAGGAGTATGTGTGCGTTTCTGCATGTGTCTGTGTGGCGGACGAGGATGACACAGTGGTGCTGGAATGAGAGGAGCAGGGCCTGGGCGTTCCTCTCCAAACGCACTATTAAACCCTACGCCGTACACAATGAGCTCACTCTAATTCAGCTCAGATGTACATCCTGCCCGTCTGTCTTCTCTCTCTTTCAGTTTCCTTCTGTCCTCTGAAATTCTTTCTCTTTCAGACATGAACAAGACATACACGCTCACTGCGCATCCAGAAGATGCCACCCTACATGGAAAGATCATCTCAGGGTGGACGACCACAAGTTTTGGCTTTCTCTGTATATGACGTAATTAGCTAAAACATCAACCATAGTTTGTTTTCCATCACAGGGGTTGCAGAGTTTAAATCCTAACAATGAGGTTCTGCGTTTTTGATCAATGTGATTGAAAGCAGTCTGTGAAGAAATCGATGACGTCTGTGTTTTGGCCCACAAGAGGAACTGGAGGGGGGTGGGGGAGGGTTTCAGAGGGCCCTCCTATGCAACCTCGTACAAAAACAACACTGCACGCTGCCTCGGCTAGGGTGAATCAGAGTCCCAAAGAGCAAGTATCAAGTTTTGACAGGTTGGAGGCATAAAACTGTGCAGTACATGAGCATTTCAACTCTACAAAGTCCTAAGAGAACGATAATCGAGGAAACAAGGAGGTTAAGTTGTCTTTCTTGCCTTTTGTATGAAGCAAAAAAAAGTAGAGATAAAGTTTAAAATTAGTCATACAGTCATGTTGTAAGATAGGAGAAATGAATGTCCCAATTACAGGAAATAAAGTCATAATTGTGAGAAATAAAGTCATATTGTTACATATGAAGTCAAAATTACAAGAAATAAATTCACAATTTCTAAGTATAGTCGCATGCAAAGTACAATGTCAGATATTTTTATGATTTACTTTATAATTATATTAAATTGTGAGATATACAGAGGCCAAAAGTGATGTCCAGCCTGGGAAAATTGACATTTGCACCCTTTATTCAAATATTATTAAAAATTTGTAAAAGATTTTTAAGCATATTGTGTAGTCATGCTTGGAGTCACTTGTTTTATTTGTGATAACGAAATGAAACATGCCAAATTTCCTAGACATCATTTTTGGCTATGCTGTCGTTATAAGAAATGAGCATGCAAAAAACCAACAAAATATTTATAACTGATTATGTTGTAGTTAATGTATGCTTTTTCCTGTGATCTTCGTTTTTATATTTACTCTTTTCATAGTAAAATAAAACCTGAAGCTGTAGTTTATTGCCTCTATTTGCCTCTTATAAACATTTTGTCACTTAACCAAGTTTAGTGTTTTGTCTTTCCCTCATATTTAAAATATTTAAAAATATATAAAATATTTTCCTAATTCTTTGATGATTTACAAACTTGTTGGGTCATTAAAAACAAAAATCCCCTCCGGACATCATTTTTGGCTAATGTTCTCATAATTATAAGGTAATTGTAGAATAAAGTTTAAAATCAAACATACAGTCATACTGCAAGATACAAAGTCTCACTGTAAGATATAAAGTTGCAATTGCAAGATATAAGGTTGCAATTATGATTACATTAAATAAATGTCTTCTTTACAGGAAATAAAGAAAAAAAAATACAGTCAAATTGTGGGAAATAAAGTCGAAAATATAAAAAAGTCACAATTAAAAGAAAAAAAAAGAGTAGGATGTTGGCCGTTTACACCTGGTATGTAGATGCGTTTTGTTCGATCGGATCACAAGTAGACGAGGGAGACATATCGGTTTATACCTGGTGTTTTAATCTGTCTCTTTTGTCCACTTTCAACCACTTCTGTCCTGATTTCTTTGAGGGGAGGATCTATGAGTGGGTAAATGTATGGTTTTTTTCAGATCTTTCGATCTAATGGACAAAATAAGCCGTCGTTCCAAACCTGTAAGACTTTCGTTCATGAGAAAAAACCTCTTCCAGAAGCAAAAACGTGTTGTGTAACACACGAGAACGAACCTCATTGGTTACGCAGCACGTTTGAGCTTCTGAAAGACGTTTGTTCTCGCACATCATTCAGGTTCTGTTTAGCTTTTGTTTATGTTCACTGATCATCATTTATATGCAAGTAAAAGCCTAAAGCGTTCGAGTCTCTTCAAAAATTTTTGACTAAACCACTCAATTCATATGGATTAGTATTATGAGCTCTTTATGAACTTTTTGAAGCATCAAAGTTTCAATTGCGTAGCTGTCTTTGGAAGGACAGAAAGTTCTCAGATTTCATCGGAAAGCAAACGAAGATGAACAAAAGTTTTACAGATTTGGAACGGTATGAGGGTGAGTAATTAATGACAGAATTTTAATTTTTGGGTGAACCAACCCTTTAAGATCTATGAGTTGTGCAGCTATTTTCAAGTGTCAGTGCTATAGAAACCAAGAAAGTTATACTTGTGGTTAAATAGTATTTGTTTATAGTAATAGTAATTATTTTCACAGTTGCTGTTAGTAAGTCAGGTCAAAGAACATACGGGTCAAAGGACAATGCTAACATGGCAAGTGAAGCATGTCTGTAAATGTATTTATACTATACACCTGTATACCAAGTAAATGTACTTCATAAATAGTTGATAAGTAAGTTCTCATCAAATTCAAAGGAATTTGGACATGGCCTCTCTGACGGTTAAAACAGGTTCACTGAGTCACTGCATCTCATGCTGTTGTGTTGCAGGGCACAGCTTCCTTTTCAACCACCAAAATACCTCACAATCTTCCTGTTCTTTAGGGGTGTGAAAACCATCTCTTCTTATGTTTAGAGGTGTGAAAACAAGCATGCATGCAAACTGCACGTACTGCAGTGAAGTGAGGGTTTGGGTTTGCTTGGCTGCTTGTTTCAACTTTCAAATGGCATCAACAGAGTCATTCCTAGACTTCTAGGGGCCCTAAGTAAAACAGCTCGAGCTGTCAGGGCCCCTGTCAGAGCGTTCATAAAAACAAAATCTCACTGCAATATGCAACTATTTTACGTTTTGCTGAATTGGTGGCTAATTCATGTGAAAATGGTTATGTTTTTCTGAGATCGGGTTGAAAAACCCCAAAATAACCCTAACCCCTTTAATCTTTAACCAACAGAAAAAAAAAATAAGAATGAAATAAACAATTTAGCCTACTAATGAAAATAGCCTACTACACAGAAATTAAATAAAGTAATCAAATGTAAAAAAAAAAAAAAAAAAAAAAAAAAAACACACATTGCAGTCTTCACTGTATTAATTAAATATACATAAAACTATAATATACATAAAAATAACTAAAGTTGTTCATTCATTCATTCATTCAAGAATAGTGAATGATTCTCTTATGTTTTTTTTTTTTGTTTTTGTTTTTTTGTGTAACATGTAATATAAGTCTCTGGTGTCTCCAGAATGTGTCTGTGAAGTTTCAGCTCAAAATACCCCACCAATCAATTTTTATAGCTTGTCAAATTTGCCCCTATTTGGGTGTGAGCAAAAACACACAATTTTTTTATGTGTCCCTTTAAATGAGCTACTGCTCCCGGCCGCTTTCCAGAAGAGGGCGGAGCTTTAACAGCTCGTGCTACGGTTGCTCAACAACAACAAAGCTGGAGAATCTCACACAGCCAAAATGACGATTGTCGGTAACGGTGTTCAGCCTTACATTGTTCAAACCGGAGTCGGACACTGATGGAGAGACTAATTTACAACTTATAGAATGCATCTGGACGTTTCTGAATAGTTAGTGAATAAATGTATGTAGTTGCTGTGGAGCTGATTCAACTCATCAACTAGCATGTGCCGTCATGTTAATCTTCTGTGCAAATCCAGTGTTGAATTGACCCTCGTTTGTGAAGAAGTCCGGTGTGAAATGACAGCATGGTAACAACACTCTACTACAACTCTTCCTCTCTCTCTCTAAAGCAGCCAAACATGGCCTCACCCCCTTTATTGCATGTTATCGGTGCAGGATTTATGTAAATTTTAGGGTTATGTCACTAATATGAAGAAGCTTGTTGTAGTCCCTACCAGTCGTTTGTTGTAGTCCTTAAACAGAGAATTCTTTAAAAGAAAATTTCTCCCTTTGCATTGAACTTTGAGCAGCAACATTACACACTAACTAAAGTTAAAAAAGTGGAATCATAATCAACCACCCCTTTAAATGACAGAGACAGCAGCTGGTTTATTAGGCTGCTGTCACTTTAAGACTAAAAATGCACACATTGCACAAATTTATTATACTGACAAGCTTTTGATGACTTTCCTACTTTTCTAACCTAAATGAAAACTCACCGGTGGACGGATGGATGGACGGACATTTTTAGTGTATTTGCACACCCAGAACCCAATGTAGCCTATACTTGTCTGTGTTCCTCTCTGTCAAGTCAAGTCAAGTCACCTTTATTTATATAGCGCTTTTTACAATGTAGATTGTGTCAAAGCAGCTTTACAGTGATAACTGGTACATTATTTTGGCTGCACAGCAGCTCTTAAGGAATAGTGTCAATGCAGGTAGATCAAAGCACTGTTGAATATCAAATATCAATTGTCAAGTGTCCCCAACTAAGCAAGCCTGTCTTGGATTGCTCGAACAGAAAGCCGCCTGTTGAACAGCGTCTCTTTCGCAGCGTCTCTTTCGCAGCGTCTCTTTCGCAGCGCCTCTTTCGCAGCGCCTCTTTCCGCCCCCTGGTGGTTCGGAGGCCTTACACAACTTGTGTACTTTGTGTATAGGGAGGACAAGCTCTGGGCATCGAATTCACACTGGAGCTACAAGTACTTCCTGCAGGCTCATGGAGGTTTGCCCAACTTTTTAATAGTGCAAAATGCATAAAATAACCCAGCACTATTTGTTTTACAAATGTCAATAAATTATGGTAATAAAGAGGAAGAAACTGTTTGAGGTAGGGAAACATAATGTTATGGAGAAAAATAACATTTATAGGCTTTTCCTTATGTCAGCTTGGGGAATTTTTGCCTGATTCTTTAGTAACAGAAAAGGAAGTGTGCTATACAAAGGAGTTATTTTGGATTTATGAAGTTCTATTTGCATGCTAACTGTTAGCATGCTTGTTAAACAGTGGTGTTAAGATTTTTTTTTTTTATATCGACTGCAGATGTTTCACTGTGGATGTAACACAGGAAATGTTTCAAAGGAAATTACAGTTAGCTGTTCATGATAATCATATTTATATGGCAAAAATGATTTGCATTTTTTATCTATTATATTGGCTGTCGCAAGAGTGTTTCAACTAAAACTGTCTGTGTCAATCAACAGAGCTCAAGCAGAAAAGAACTATTGTTCTCCCATATCTGTCTCTCCTTTAGTGTGTATGACCACCATTCAGACACTAGTTACATTTAGTACTCGCAGTTACTAGTAATGTTCTCCAACCCCTGGACTCTCTTATCACTCAGTCAAGAGGTTGAGCCCCCCTCACAATGTTTTATCTCAAGCCGACTGACTATGTCTAACATATTTAACACTGACATGACTCAGGAACAGATGTTAGTAATTCACATGCAGCAAGCATTCAAATCATTTAGATCACCCTTTCCCCTTTGAATAGCCATGACATTCAGGTTCCCTGTGCTCTGTCTTTTCATTTTCCATTTTTCTTTTAGTCCAGAAGGGTCTTTAAACATTTTTTTGTTTGTTTGTTTTGTTGTTTTTTTTTGTCAGATTGCCTCTCTGAGGGTCTCCAACCCACCTCCTGTATTGGTGGGACTGTATTCCCTCATGAAAAGACCAGCTGGTTCATGCTGGTTAGTGCTAGTCTCCCATGTGAACCAGCAAACTGTAGCCATGCAAAACTTAGCTAGATGAAGAGCATGCAATTTCTGCTGTATGTTCATATTACATGTTGACCAAGGTTAATCTAGTTAAAGGGATTCTTCATTCAACGCATAGAACTCAGATGGAACATTCTTTATCATATCTTTGTGTTCCACAGAAGTAAGTCATACAAGTTTGGAATGACAAGAGAGTGAGTAAAAGATGACATAAATATAAATTTTGAACTATCCCTTAAATATATACATTATATAAGTATCCGATCCTGTGGACTAGCATCCAAAACACAATATATGCCGGCCTTTTTAGCAGGGCTGGTGTGAATAAAGGGAAAAAAGCAAAAGGAACACTGGGAGAATCACAGGAAAAGTTGGGGGTTGAGGGTCCTTGGGTTTCACAGCTGTGGGCCCCCGCCTGAGCCCTGTTAAGCAGGCAGACTTGAGGAAAGCCAATCTTAATTGATTCCAAGCCTCCAAAGCTCTTCAGCAAACATGGCGGAGCAATGAAAACGACTTGTTATCCTAATTCAATGGATGCTGTATAACTCTGTCAATCTTCACATCCCGAAAAACCCAGAAAGCAGATGGACCCTGGATTAAGCTTACCACAGTCATTCACAATCACAGTACAGTTAATTACACTGTAGAGATAGGATGGGGGGTGGGGGCAGGAAAAAAATCTGGTCTTGTAGCTGTAATTTTTTTTACTTTATTTTGTTTTAGGGTTAGTGTGAGTAAGTACTAGAAGTTCTATTAAAGGGTTGGTTCATCTAAAAATAAAAATTCTGTCATCAATTACTCATCCTCATGTCGTTCCACACCCGTAAGACCTTCGTTCATCTTTGGAACACAAATTAAGATATTTTTGATAAAATCCGATGGCTCAGTGAGGCCTGCATTGACAGCAAAATAATTAACACTTTCAGATGGCCAGAAAGGTACTAAAGACGTATTTAAAACAGTTCATGTGAGTACAGTGGTTCAATCTTAAGATCGAGAATAGTTTTTGTGCACCAAAAAACAAAAAAACTACTTTTTTCAACAATATCTAGTGATGGGCGACTTCAAATCACTGCTTCATGAAGCTTCGAAGCTTTACGAACCTTTTGTTTCAAATCATTAGTTCGGAGCGTGTATCAAATTACCAAAGGAAACGTTTTGAAACACTTAACAAAGCCTTGTTTACTGAAATCACGTGACTTTGGCAGTTTGATACACACTCCGAACCACTGATTCGAAACAAAAGGTTCATAAAGCGCGTGGTCCTGGTATTCCCTACGTTATAGGGACCAAATGTCCCCACAAGTATAGTAATACCAGTACATCTTGACCTTGTTGGGACATTTTTTTGGTCCCCATGAGGAAACAAGCTTATAAATTATACAGAATTACCTTTTTTGAAAATCTAAAATAGCAAAAAGTTTTCTGTGATGGGTAGTTTTAGGGTTACACTGTAAAAATATTTGGTTGATATTTCACGGTTTTCCAGCTGTTTTTACAATGTTTTATCATTGCTTTTGTGGTTATGTTTAGTAACTTTCCATTTTATGACATGGAGTTCATCTTCTACTCAGAATGCCACATTCACACTCAAAAATGAGCCATCGAATGTTACCGTCATTGTGTATTGTGTACCAAGTATTGAGGTCTCTGTGTTCAGGTGCCATGTTACTTCTATTATGTAGATATGGTGTCCACACAATATCTATTGTATAATTTACTTAGATGTTTCTAAGTAAAGCATACACTTTAAAAGCATGGTTTAATTCAGTGTTATATTGTTTGAGTAAAATGTATTGCAAAAGAAACTTCAACACAGTAGAAATTACTCAACCTTTTACTGGCCAGGTTAAAATTACTTATTTTCTTTGTTAATTTTACTTAACTTAGTTAAGTAGAGTTACTTAATTCCATATTTGAAATTTACTTAAAAAAATATGCGTGCAAAAACTTGTTTCTACAGTATAAAAACCAATGCGTCAATGGAATGTCCCCATAAAACATGGAAACCCAATGTTTGTGTGTGCGTGTGCATTTGTGTGTGAATTTTGCTCATTCTGATTCTGATAATTTAATCCTATTTCTCTGAAAAACAGGAACAATACATAAAGCAAAGGAGCCGAGTAATCACCACAGAGAAATCTGACAACAATGAAACACAGTAGGTGAATGGATTGTGTACTAAATGAACGAACCTCATATGGCGTTCATACAACAGCCTCTAAATAGTCAGTCTTTTCAGATGTTCTCTCATTGACAGAGCCATGTCATATATATATATGTGACGTCAAGTCACCATAGAAAATAGTAACATTCCGGCTACTGTGATGTAAGCCTTCTATTCGATACACCAATTTTTAAGCCAAATTTATGATTCACCCCCTTTCTAGGAATAGTGTAATATTTAGACATTAACATTTCACAACAGCAGAGTATTTTTAAATCATGCACATCAATACTGCATCATACAGGGTTTTTAGTTAAATCGTGGCATGATTCTTCAGTTCAGAGCAGCAGGAAGAGAAGATTAAATGGTTTGTGGACAGAGGCACTAACTGGCCTCGATGGCTTCCTGCGGGAAGTGGAGTTTCTGTGCTGAGGGGATTGAAAGCCTTTTTTTCCTGCTGAGGTGGACATTTCCAAACACACTGATACACGCTTCCATAGGCTGACCTCTGACCCCGTAACAAAACAATCACTCTCACACTTGTGGAGTCCTAGGGAGTTGCAGTTTTCAATGGACATCAATGAAGATGTAACAAAAAGACAGATTAGCATTAAAAGATCATTAATACAAACTGCGACTGGATGAATCTCACATGTCCAGGTCACACATATCCAATTGAAATAAAGTGATTACTTTCATGACACTCCAAACTGTCATTACCGTAATCCTCCGTAATGTTCTTCATTACAGTTAATATTTTATTACTTAAAGCATCATACATCAAAGGCAGTACAACAAACACTACCCAGGGTTATTAGTGTTAACTAAAACTATTTATGAAATAAAATAATTTTAAAAAAATTAAAAAAAACAAAAAACAAAACAAAAAAAATGACAAAAACGCACAACAAAATTACTAAAACCTTATGGCTAAGTGCAAATAGCAATAGATGCTATTCACACTAAGTGAAAATAACAATATTTTCTGTTTACACTAAGTGACAATAGCAGCATTTTCTTAGCGATATACTATTTACACTAAGTGAAAATAGCAATACATTCTATTTACACCATGTAAAAGTATCAGTTCATTGCAATAAGAGTAAATAGTAATTAGATGCTATCTATACTTTATATTGGCAGATATTTGCACCTCAGTATTTTTGTACATTAACAGGGTGCAATAATATTATAGAGTATAAATGATTATATTTATTAAAATTATTAAATGGATGCTGCCTTACTGGGAGAATAAAAACCCTCCCTACACCTTCCCCTAACCCTACCCAATAAACACTTTTAATATTATTAAACACTCGTTCGCAGTTTATTTCCACCTTTAGAACATTATTTTCATTTTTACTGAAAATAAATGCGAACTCTGCAAAAGGCAGATTTGAATCCACGTCATCAATCATGTTAAAAGCCTGGTCTTTACTTGCTAATGTTGCGCCACTGAAGACGTTGAATTCCATGTGTCTTTTTTAAACCTTGAGTGGCCCAACTAGACATTAGTGGATGGAGCCACTCAAGGTTTAAAAAAGACGCATGGAATTCTGAGTGTCTATTTACACTAAGTGCAAATAACGTCTCTTGTTGGCAAACGCTATTTACACTTAGTGTAAATAGACACTCAGAAACTTTAAAAAGAAACTAAAATTAAAGCGAAAACGGAAAATATAAAAACAAAATCAAATTCATCAACATATTAACAAAAACTATGTGTATATTAGTGATACTAAAATACACTGCCATTATTAATATTTTACTAATTTAAATTAGTTAATTAAATTTTTTTAAAACATTTAAATTAAGATTTCATATTTCATATTTTTTTGTTTGATTTTGTGGTGAAATGTGACCCTTACAAGCTCTTGACAGGTTTCATGATATTCACCAATTACTTTAAGTCTAACACAGCTTCTCCCAATAAAATATACAGTTTCCATAAAAGACCAAAGACTTTATAATATTTGAGCTGCATGAGTGTCCATCCATAATGAACACTATAAACTGTTTCTTTACAGCTTTAGCACATGCACACCCACGTTCCAACACAAAAACAGCATGGACATTGCATATGCTCTGCATGAATTTATATTCACCTCTCATTTCTCGATCTGAAACACAGCAGAGCATTCATAGCAGCCTTCAGCATTACTGACCTTGACCCTGCAGAAACCCTTGTGTTACAAAGCTCTATGCAGTTGCTGTGCAAACCAAAAGAAAATCAGTGCATTTTTCATAAATCATTTACAGATTTAGATCACATTATTTTGAGTGTCTGAAGGAAAGTTAATGCAGCAAAGAAAGGAGAACTAACTAGTTTCTCTCAACCTCTTATCCTCTCTCTCCTTCTTCGACTGTAATTCCATCCCTTTTCCAGAACAATTGGACTGTCAGACCGTCAATCAACTTGAGTGACAGGCTTTCCATCCAATATTCACAAGTTGTCCAATCTGGGCAACTACCCAACCTATCCTGTCTCACTATTGGCATATAGATATGCAGTATGCCTTCATACACTTCACAAAAATAATCAAACACATGAGACTGTATGCAGACATTAAGTAAAGTGTATGTTATTGATTGCCGCCTACCAATAAGACGGCAGGGTCTGAAAAAAAGCACTCATATATCAGCTTGCTAAGTGACAGTTTTATCATGAAACATCTTGTTTCTGAAAATCTGGTGTTATGTGCAATAAATCTGTGATTTTGGAGTCAGCTGCAGAACTGAGCCTCTAATCTTCATTCTAAATCTCTACCACTTCTGAAAATGATACTGTCCTCTCCCTGCGGCCCATCATGTGTTTGAGAGTGTGTTTCGGGTGGTGATTATACTGCAGACAGGGCGCATTCTGATGCAACATAAAGACGGAGAAGGAAAGACATTAAGAAAAAGGGAATAAGATTGTTGGGGAAAAAAGACGGGTCAGTAGTGGGATGTGTTTGCGTAAGAGGGGCGTCATCCCAAAAAGCTGATATCCCCACCAGAGCTGCACTACTGATGTCATCACTGTGGGACACACCCAAGCTGGCTACATGACATGGAGAACTTTAAGAGTCACTGCAGGGACAACTGGAAAGATTCACAAACACACGAAATGCACAGGACATCGAAAGAGTGTTACAATCTTCCCAGGCACTGTGACACTTTGCTGATTGCAAATTTGCTTCCTCTAATTATAAGAATTTCTTTAGCATTAAATAATAGTTTGCTGAGTAAATGCCAGGTCTTTCATTTTAATGACTGTTTTTTGAGAATGTAGTCAGCTATGTGTGTTTTTTATTTAATTGGGTAAAGGTGTGTGAGAATGTTGGTGAGTGCGTGTGAAACTCTGAATGTGTGAAGTGCAAAACCTCAGCAATCGTCACTTTGACCAAATCTAGTCTCTGGGTCTAAGGTCGATGTCATGCAAGTTTGGAACGATATAAGCTGAGAAAATGATAACTATTTTTATTTTTGGGTGACCTGTCCCATTAAATAGTATACTCTAAAATGTGGGATCAATTACTTT
Source organism: Elopichthys bambusa (assembly GCA_037101425.1). Taxonomy (NCBI): domain Eukaryota; kingdom Metazoa; phylum Chordata; class Actinopteri; order Cypriniformes; family Xenocyprididae; genus Elopichthys; species Elopichthys bambusa. The sequence goes on along the minus strand of CM074439.1, from coordinate 11,571,127 downwards.
TTCACATCCCTACACATGCACAGCTTCAGAAACATTTCAAAACCTTTCATAGCTAGCAAAGAGCTATGAAGTAACAGATACTTAAATTTCCCCTTTAGTCAATAATTTTATCCCTTAAAACTCATCTTTGATCACCAAAATTACATATTTAAAAGTTTTTTCCTGTAAAAAAAATATAGGTTGAATGTAACTCTACACCCTAGCCTCATTTAGATCCACTCGGTCAACTTACCGAGGTAAACGCTGCACAATGGTATCGTTTTTTACAACGTCGGACACATAACGGTAATTAATATGATTAGCCTTTTTCTTGACTATGTTATCAAACAGCTAATAATGTGTTGCTTATGTTACACAAACCATGTTCCATCTTCTAAAAATCAGTATCCTTAGAAACACTTTGAACTCAGAACGTCAGTGGAGAAAGGCATATAGTTCATTATAACATCATAATATACATCATACACCCTATATATTGCTAAATCTACCTGATTTTTCATATCAGCAGAAAAATATACCGGGGTAACCTTCTCTTGAGACTCCCCTGCTTCAGAGCGGTCATAGTTAATGATATGCTAAAGCCCGCTGACACATTGACGTGCTTGGTTACAAGGTAGTTTGTGACGTCAGAAACACCAGAGATTTCAAACCGCGCTTTTGAGACTGTCTTTGTTTTACTGCAGTTTTAAAGAGAAAATACTCTGCAATGGTGTTTGACTTATGAATTTGCACATGGTTTGTCTTAAAGCATATTAAAAACACCACAAAGACATAGCTATAAACAACATTAAAAACTTGATTTTCACGACAGGTGTCTTTAAATAAAAACTTCCAAGAATCTAGCTGTTGTCCACTACTATCTACATGACATGACACACAAATCTGACTTAGACTCAAACACAGTCTTTTGAAGAACATAATCACTACTCCGCCACCTTGTGCAAGCAACTGCTGTATTGTGATAGGAAGAATGCAAACAGCAGCATGGACCTTGGCCTAATATCAAACTACCAGCCTTCGTCTATTGAACGTTGTACCGATGACATGCAACTAACAATATTTATCCAGGCCCACGCAACTGCGGTGAGGAGAGGGCGACTTACCCAATCTGTCTGTTGGTGGAAGGGGCTTGAGTGATGACAGAACTGGACTGGGGCGAGGGCAGTGCCTGCTGGATTACTATGCTGCTGTCGTGGTTGGCCATTCTTGAGTGGGACTGCTGGTGCTGGTTAGGGCCCCCCTGCCCATGAAGAGTGATATTCTGTTCAGAAACACAAAGGGTGGGGGTCATGAGCACATGTGTAAAATATAAACTGTCAATGTATTGTAAAATAACTAAACTAGGGGGGGGGGGGGGGACTACAAAACAAGTCAACACCCAACTACTAGGTGATATCAAATGCAAAAAAAGGTTCATTGTCTATTGTATTATACAATACTTTTCATATCCGTGTGACTAACTTGAATCCTTTGCGAAATCTGTGTGGGGAAGTCTTTCACGCTCATGCGAAATTCACAATCATGTGGATTCCTATTCAAGTGATTTGATTTCACCCATGAAAAAACAGCGGTAAATGTGATCACACCTTAAGAATGTAGAACTAAAACTAGAAAACAAGTAACCAAGGGCTGGGACAATAAATCACTTCGAGATTTGAGATACAATGGATCGATTCTGATATTTTCAGATTGTATCACGATTCTCTCACGTATTGATTCTGAGCTTAGTTTTAAAAGCAGATGGTGCTCTAGGCTAGTTTGTAACCGCACACTCAAATGCTCATGAAGAGGAGCGCTACACAGCGATCCTCAGTTCGGCTGAGTCGTGTAAGTGGTTAAATATAACTTAATGTAACATTAAGTTAACTTAATGTTAACTTAATGTAACTTACACTGACATATCTTAAAATATGTCAGTGCCATTGTTTTGTCTCAAGATGCACACCAGTAATGTTTTTGTTTTTTTTCTTCTGAACGTTTATAAAAGCTACTTAAATGTCCCAATTGAACTAAGGCCTAATCCTGGCTTAGGCTAAGCCCTGTCTGTGAAACCAGGCCTAAGAATGATTATTTTAGGTTTAAGTGGTGTATAAGGAATTGGAAGCAAGCAGAGTACGGCTGTTTCTAAAGCATCTAGTGCGATCTAGTGCGAAACATTATTCCAGTAATGTTAATAGAATGTTCGCTCAAAGTTGTCTGGTCTTTAATAATGTTTTAAAACATTTTTAAAAAACTGGACATTTTGAATGTTCAGAGAACATTCGGAAATAACATTTTCACAACATAATGGGAATGCTAGTGAAACGTTTTTTTGTTTTTTTTTAGCTACGAATCACTGACTGAACATCATATATACCAGCCTCTTTGGTTAAGGCCACTTTGACACAAACCACACATTTACGCAATGTGTGAAAAAGGAGAATTATTGCTCAGAAATGCACTCTGTTAGTTTAGGTGTGACACAAGTGTGAACCTTCATGCTTATGCATGCACTTCCTGTAGCAGAGAGAGTAAGATTAAAGTAAGAGATGAAGAAGGGAAATATGTGTTCAAGGTCACTCCTTAAAGGCACAATTTAAAGTTTTAAAACCCAAATCAAGGTGGAAGTGCTGCAGTTGAACTATTTTTGTAGGCCAACCTGGAAATTAGCATTATACTGATTTCCTCCAATAGGATTATTTGATTGGCTTTTGGATTATTGCAGAAAATAAGCTCTAAGACCAACTAATGTGTATGATTACACATTTTGTTCATAATGATAATCTTCACAAATGAACACACCAAATTCACAAATGAATTTTGCCGACAATCGACAGAATACAATCGACAGAAGTAAAAAGCTAAACATAGGCTATAAACAAAATACACTTTTGTTTATAGCCTATGTTTATCCCTGTGTGCGCATCCCTGTGTGTGTTACAAGCAGAGTGTACGCACGTTGTGCACCCGCTTATAGGCACATATTACTAACGCGCCCTTTAAATGTCCAAAAAAAACAAAAAACTTCGGCATTGACTTTAGACCAGGTTTTTGTTGGTCAATGCCGCAGTCACTTTCAGTTGCCTCAAAATAGCAACACGCCAACAATGTACCTGAACACACGTCCATGGGCGAATAGATAGGCGCGAGTACATTTGCTATGTAAACAACGTCGCACTGGACGTGAAAATGATAACTGTTTCGGGATGAAACTAGCGAAAAACACTTGCGTCACGCCTGGCATCGCATTGCGCCAGGTGTATGATAGGGCCCTGTGATTTTAATATGAATACTCACAATGCAGCAATATTTTAGAACATTTAACATTTGGTTAAACAGTATAGTAAGTAAAAACTAGTTTTCGCAAAAAATTACAGCACACCTAGACACAGAATCTAACTTGCCTAAAAAAGGCACATCCTTTAAGCGCATGAGAGATTCTAAAAAGATAAACCAGCTTCCACATTTGATTTTAGTACTCTTCCTTTAAGACAAGCGCAGCAGAGTTCTCTGAAAAGGCTCTGGGCGATATCTCCATCTCACCTGTTTTTGCCTGAGCTCAGCAAAAGTCCTGCTACAACCTGCTGCTTGCTGACTTGTCATGGTATACTAACCCTAAACCTCAAGTGTAAACTCCCCAGATTAACAGACACCATATACAGCATGGGATACAGTATGCATGCATACAGTAGGGTGATGGTCACTGAGCCAGCCATCTTGTGACACACAACTTGTCGTGGTTCAAGTGGAAAAACAGTCATTAGAGTTTTTTGCATGCGTCACTGGCAAGACATTACCATAAAGTTTCCTACATTTTGGAAAAGCAGACTATGATGCATTAAAATACTGCTTCCGTAGTCAGCTCACGTGGTATTGAAAAAGATCAAGAGTGTGTGACTGTCTGGGTGATATGTGATATCCAGACAAACAGCGCTCTTTATGAACACAACTGTCAATCTGATGCTCAGTTGCCAAATCTGATCTCTAGATGTATCTTTACCTGCTTCAGCTATGGAGCTGCCGTGTATGTGTGTGATCTGTCCAAAGCTGGGAGTGTTCAGTGCGTTATTGTTATGGGGTATGGGGTAATTGTGACAGCCACTGTTAGTGCTGGGGATCACAGCTGCGAGACCCACACCATAACCTCACCTGTTTGCTGTCCTCCTCCTCCTGAGCCTTGCAAAACTCCTGCTCAATGGAGCAGTCCAGCTCGCTGAAGAGACCCACTTCCTCACAGTTCTTCAAGAAGCGCGTTGGGGTCGGCGTCTGGTCTGGAAACATTCAAGCACAAAATACATCAAAATTTAGCAGGGCATATTAGCTTAACTGTTTACAATGACATAGACCTAGTGGGTTTGATTAGCAAGGAAAACATCCCATTTGGTTTAGATCTATTAAATGGGAACCTATAATTCCCCTTTTACAAGATGTAATATAAATCTCTGGTGTCCCCAGAATGTGTCTGTGAAGTTTCAGCTAAAAATACCCCACAGATCATTTATTATAACTTGTCAAATTTGCCCCTATTTGGGTCTGAGCAAAAACGCAGTTTTTGTGTGTGTCCCTTTAAATGCAAATGAGCTGCTGATCCCGGCCGCTTTCCAGAAGAGAGCGGAGCTTTAACAGCTCGTGCTTCGGTTGCTTAACAACAACAAAGCTGGAGAATCTCACGCAGCCAAACTGGTGATTGTCAGTAATTGTTCAGCCTTACATTGTTCGAATGGAGAGGCTAAGGAAGAAGTTACAACTTTTAGAATGCATCTGGACGTTTCTGAATGGTTAGTGGAAAAAATTATGCAGTTGCTGTGGAGTTGATTCAACTAATCGACTAGCATGTGCCGTCATGTTACTATTATGGCAAATCCAGCAGAATTGACCCTCGTTTGTGAAGCAGTTTGGCGTAAAATGACGCCAGTAAAATTACTGGTGTACATCTTGAGACAAAACAATGGCATTGACATATTTTAAGATGTCAGTTTTTATGTCAGTGCAAGTTGCTTTCAGTTAAGACAACATGCATTTTACTCTGGACTAGGCTTAAGCCTCGTCTGTGAAACTGGGGGTCAGTGAAATCAACTCTGCATGAACAAAATTATGAACGTGGTCTCCTTGATGACGGCTCTGCATCTCTGTACACTCAACACAAGTTTGCGGTAAATTCCCTATGCAGGTTGAACCCAACCCAAACAGCTAAATAAAAGCTTCTGGCGGGACCATGTGGTCCGTGGCACTAGGATGCATTTCTAGCTGCATGCCGTGTCTCTCTCCACTCAGGCTGTGATTCTGTCCTTTTCATTATTTACCCTTGTCAGAGTGGCAGATCAGATTTCTGGGATCAGCTTTGGGTTTCTCACTCACTCCGCATTCTTTTACATGCAGGCCCTTCTTTCTTGCTCACTTGCTAACGAAGGTGCACATGCTTTCCTTCACTCACTACCTCTCGTTTGCTCAGCCTCAAACACACTCCACTGAGAAATCACACACACCTCCTATTGAGTTTGTGGTGGGACGATAATTTCTAGCCGCTACTGGAACCACATAATAACTCATTATCTTGTACTTTATCAAACCCACAATGAATATTACAGTCTAGACTGAACTGCACATCCAGACCTAGTAGAAACCCATCATGGGTTTAATTTCAGGATCCCTGTTAATGCCTGCAGTATCTTGATAGAAGAGGATGAATGAAATATATACGCTATATTGCCAAAAGTTTTGGGACGCCTGCCTTTACGTGCACATGAACTTTAATGACATCCCATTCTTAATACATAGGGTTTAATGTAGAGTTGGCCCACCCTTTGCAGCTATAACAGCCTCAACTCTTCTGGGAAGGCTTTCCACAAGGTTTAGGAGTGTGTTCATGGGAATTTTTGACCATTCTTCTAGAAGCGCATTTGTGAGGTCAGGCAGTGATGGCGAGAAGGCCTGGCTCGCAGTCTCCGCTCTAATTCATCCCACATGTGTTCTATCGGGTTGAGGTCAGGACTCTGTGCAGGCAAGGTCAAGTTCCTCCACACCACACTCACTCATCCATGTCTTTATGGACCTTGCTTTGTGCAGTGGTGCGCAGTCATGTTGGAACAGGAAAAGGCCATCCCCAAACTGTTCCCACAAAGTTGGGGGCATGAAATTGTCCAAAATGTCTTGGTATGCTGAAGCATTAAGAGTTCCTTTTTAACTGGAACTAAGAGGCCAAGCCCAGCCCCTGAAGGAAGCAACCCTCCACCAAACTTTACACTTAGCACAATGCAAGCAGGCAAGTACTGTTCTCCTGGCAACCGCCAAACCCAGACTCGTCCATCGGATTGCCAGACAGAGAAGCGTGATTTGTCACTCCAGAGAGCACGTCACCACTGCTCTAGAGTCCAGTGGTGGTGTGCTTTACACCACTGCATCCGACGCTTTGCATTGCACTTGGTGATGTAAGGCTTGGATGCAGCTGCCCGGCCATGGAAACCCATTCCATGAAGCTCTCTATGCACTGTTCTTGAGCTAATCTGAAGGCCACATGAAGTTTGGAGGTCTGTAGCTATTGGCTATTAGCTATTGAAAGTTGGCGACTTCTGCGCACTGTGCGCCTCAG